>QYTT01088761.1:11805-21898 GCA_006980735.1 Dasypogon diadema | reverse complement strand
CAGACCGGTTAATGTTCCTAATGGGTCCGAAGATTTGTAGTGGAGTGTACTGTCTGCTTAGTCGACGATTCACATCTACTACATGAGAACAGGGCGAGGAAATCAAGAGTGACGTAACCTTATGGACCAGCGGAGTACACTCAGAAGGATATGATGATGGAGTCAAGGGTCCTTAATGCCATCTGGCTGGGCCCCGTTTAGGGGTCGTATTCTAATATTCGGCTACCAAGGCGTTGCATAATGAACCAGTAGTCATTCTTCAAGAGAGATTTGTCCATGCTATGTAAAGTTCAGTACAATTTTCCTAACAACTTTTCTCATTCGCTGAGAGGATCTATTCTTGAGTGTCAATTTTTAAATGGTCTCACAAGCACAAGACAACAGTTACCTGAGCTGGGTACGTTGTTGGATTCCACCTCGCAATTTGCTTACTAATCAGCTCCTCCACCTTTTCAACTAAGAGCGTAAGTGAATCCATTAATTCCCCAAAATTTAACACGATTATTTCTTGAATCAGAAAATTCTTACTGGAAAAATTTTTACTACAATTTCCCGTGGCTACTAGCTCATAATTTATGACTCCCAATTGGAAAATTCATTTCAGTCTGGGAAATCCAATTAGGTGCAGCCAGGATGTGACTGCTCGCAAATATTATAAACCACGAAATTGGCCACGCAAAATAAACGCGTACGTTTGACGGGGTAGTTATTGGCAATTTAAAGTTAACCCGCGAAACACCTCGAAAGCCATTTGGTAGACTGAGCCGTCTGCATCCGCAACTTAATTAAAAAGCAAAAATTTCGGAAAGTCCTGTTTACATCGGTTCACCACGTCGATGGGACACCGACAACTTGCATAACACTGTAAGCATCTGATCCAGAATTACTCCAGCAATTACTGCGGTATATATTTTTTTTCTGCGGAAAATTTATTCGGCCTGAAGGATTACGTGTGGCAATTAAAAGAGCTCCTGTGAAGCTAAATTTATTGCAAGTTTGCTTGTTGGTTGTGGGGATCATTCGGGCGAAAGTTGTTACTGTGTTGCTATTGATTTTGCAAGAAACGTCCCGAGAGTGGCAGCTGGGACACTTTGTGGGGACACCAACAGAGCCCGCCAGAAACCAAAAGAGGTGGAGAGCACAGTGGTAAGAAGGAACATTTACATGATGTCCTGGCTGTTGACCATTTGTCGTGTCCCTGTGCATTCATGAAAGTGAAATTATTAAAGGCAAGTTTCACACTATTGTTTGGGTAGAAGTTGTTTAAAGTTGGAAAAATGGATGGGGGTGATCTGCACCCAGTTAGATGAAATATCTCATTATAAGTTTTGGCTGTCCGTGGTGAATGCTGGAAGTTTGAATAACACGGATTACAACCTGGTAACAGAAGCTGTTTGAAACTAATAAATAGTGCTACTTTGATGAGAACCATGCAAACGAAATCCATTTAAGGGTTTGCAGAAGAAAAGCATCGAGTTCATTTGCATATCTGAGTTTCATTTTAGATGTTTCAAGAGGATGCTGTCTGCTTCTAGACTTGCTCAAGAGTATTCTAATGGTTGTCATAGATATGAATATGGAGGAGTGTAGCATGAATGGAGAGTTTCCTGCTCCTTTTATTGCAAATAAATTTTTTAAGTTTCTGTGCATTAGAGACTTTTGGATAATTTTCAGTTTTAATCTGAAAGTGGAAACGACATAGATGGGAGTAGATATGTTGGATAAAGTGCAAATTATTTCCACGGTTATCTTGACTATAGTTGTTTGCGATTTCTAGTGGAATTTCTCGTTGAAAATGTGTTAAGGCCTCAGTGCACTGGATTACTAGAATCTTCCACTTGAAATACAATTTTCAAGGGATGTACACTGCTATGAATCTTTTTAAGCACAATCGATACAGATCTAGAAGAAGTATCACCAAATTCTTACTAAGGATAAGGCATGGATTTACTAGGTTGATTCGATAAGTTTTGACATTGACCCTATCATTTTTGATCAGTTGACGTGGTTTTCTATTAACTGAGATAAAGTGATGTTCTTACCACTCCAAAGAAACGAAATTTAAAGAAAAAGTTTAGAGGGAAGTGCTAAGTCGAATCTTTAATAACAAAAGGATTGAAGGAACTATTCGATCCATTTATCCTTTTAAGAGTCCAGACTTAGATGGTATATCTCTTCCTCCTATGTTTGGAAATAAAAAGAGTAGGTAGTCATTTCAACCCTATGCAAAATCTGCAGTACTCTGTTGACTGAGTAATGTCGTGGAGAGATCAGTGAAAGCTAAGGTTGTGTTTGATTTTACGTATGAATTTAGAGACTATTCCCAGGTTAAAAAATTCAGAGCTATAAGCCTAACATTTTTAGAGAAAGTCATAGACAGTAAATCACATTCATATTTATGTATTTGCTGTATAAAACTCCGGGAGGTGCACTCTTTGCTTAAGCCTGTACTGGTAAACGTCTCCTTTCCTTAATAACTGAACTCTAAATCTAAAATTAACCTAGAGTAATTTAAATTTTTACATATATAAGTTCTTATGTTCAATACATTACATAGACGTTTTTAAGTTTCTTCTTTCTGGAGTGGTTAATGTGACGACATAAAATGAGTATAGCTATCGTGGTTATACTGACAATTATAATCATGATAGATAACTGCCTTAATTTTAACCATTTTATGTTTTCACGGCAATTTTACAAACAACAAAAAAAGTCTTCATTTTCATTTCATTGGAGTGCCACAAGGTGCTCTCTTATGAGCTAACCTTTTTATTTTCAACAATTTATATCTCTGTAATATGTAGTTCTTTCATTTAACTAGAAAAATCCTTTAGATTTTCAATTAATATAAGCTATTTCCTCATAACTATTATTCGTGCTTACAAATGCGTATCCTTCACAGAGAGCATTTCAATGAGAAAATACCTCCTCCACTGGAATCTGATGTGCAAAGTTGAAAGGGCTTTTGAATCAGTCCGAAAGCCAAGACGAAGAATAAACTATAATTTCAAGAATTTGAATGTAAAAGAAAAAGCTGGACTCTCACAATAACCACACAGATCTGTATAAGAAATCCTTTCAGTTCCATCTCAACATCTCATAAAGGAAATGAAATGATTGTGAAAAATGCCACTTGAAAATCAATGAAAATATTCCTAGGAAAAAACGCAACTAACCACAGAAATACAAAGCTTTATAGCTCTGCTAATTCCTACTCCTTCAGTTCGTTCTAAAATTCCATCGAAGGAATGTTTTCAATGCGCCCTTTGCAGGAAACCCCCAGTAGCTAGTTTCAAAATAGATTTCCCTTCCGCTAAGGGCTTTAGCGTTTTTGACGTCACCTTTAGAGCTGGATACGTTTGAATAGAAAGTAATTATCACAGGAAACAAGGAAAGCCTCCTGCCATTTGGTGTGAGCAAACTGTTTCGAGGGTAATTGGGGCAGAAGTTATCAGCGGGGGAAAAAAACGTAGAGCTGTCAACCAGGCCAAAGACACATTCGTGAGCACTTTTGTCCTGTCCTTCTTATCTTGACACCTGACTTCAATTAGTTCACTCGTTTTAGATGACAAAACTAACGAGGCACCTTCCCTGAATAAAGTTCTTCCAACCGAGAGGAAATGATTTTTGTTCATAACGAATGGGGAGCAAAAATGTAGGTCAACGCTCCAACTGAACAATCACCACAGGCTAAAATTAATCCTGTAATTCACAGGAGGTGTTACCCAACAGCGGCAGCAACAGGCGGTACTCCTAACGTTCCAAAACCTATCAAAATGTAAATAACACCGGATTCGCGTCAAGTGAATTATTAATATTCACTTTCCACTCTTCATTTCATTCTGAACGCGCCCCAAGTTTAATCTCGCTTGGAATTGTGATTTGTTTGCGATATTCTCAAGAATTCTTGGCAATTTCTTGCGATTTTAAACGAGTATTGATCGTTTTTGAACAGCACTTGCCAAGTTGTCTGATGTGTGGCATTGAACTTTTTCCAATGAGACGCACGGAAGGAATGTCGGAAAAGGGCACTGTCCTATTGAGTGGGTAGTTCATATATGAATTTGTGAAGAAGAAATCACATAAAAGGATAAAAGGATGTGGGTGGGTTTTAAAGTGTTATATTATGGGCTGATAATGGTAATGACTTTAATCTGCGAAGCACTTTTATAGGGATTGGACCCGTCTTAAGGCGAAATCACTAAGTTGTTAAGTAGAAGACCTGAACTAGTTCCCTTTAGTGACTTTTTCTATGTGAACTAGTTCATTAGGCAGCAGTAAGTTTATAAAGTTTGAAAAATGTACTCTAAAACTTGTAAGTGTAATTTTAATTTATTCTTCATCTTCTCCTTCTTGATTACTGGATTTTAATTTATTACACATCATGATTTCTTGTTCTAGTTCAACTACTGAACTAGTTCATTGAACTAAAGTAGCTTTCCGAGCACATCTATTCATTATAGAGTTCTGTTTCTAATTATGGGCAAATAATTGAGTTAACTCCTCAAAGTCTGGTTTGAAAGTTGTTGTCGGCTTCTTATCAATCGCTGTAACAATTAAGACCAGCGAAAGATTTTCTGTCCCTCTAAAAAGACTAGACTGAATTCCAGTGGTTGTATACTTTATTTTTCCTTTTCTTGGAGTCAATGTGGTCTTCATACCTTCCCAGATTTCCTACCTTTGCGGTTACTCCTCTATACACCGGCGTTCATCTTGAAATGTGTCTTCCTTGACAAAGGAATTTAAAGCCAACAGAGGCACTTTTCAAAGGATTACAAAAAAATAAAGAATTCAGTGAATGCAAAGACCGTGAAACTCGACGGGCAATAACTAACAATGAAAGGCAAACAACGCTGTCATCCGCGGAACTATATTTGCACAACTATCCGTACCGCCACAGCTAGAAACACACACAGAATTGTTTCGTATAGCGTACAACTCTCTACAGGATCAAGCCTTTATGTCCGGCTTAATTATCGCACAATTACTTCTCCCCAGGCAAAAGCGGGGGTAAACTAAAGTTTTCCTTTCCCAGACTTTTGAGCTTTTAAAGTTAAACAAAACCAACATACCCCCCTCCCTGCTGGGCGCTGCATACCTATGCACCCTGTGTGGATCACTCTATAGCCAAGTCCACACGAACCGGAGTGTAGAGAAAATAAAATGCTCCTGTCGGAAGATTAAATTATTAGTGCTCTTAAAGTCTCGACTCGAGTACTCTACAAACGGGGCTCCTTGTGCTCCCCCGAAGCACAAACTGGAGAAAAGGAACACCCTCGAAAAAAAGTATAAATCTGTGCAAATTTCAAATTACAACGCTCAATGGATTGCAGCTGAAAATGCTTCGAATAAAAACACCTTTCGCTATTTTGCATTATCTTCAGAATTCTACTACCCTGGTAGTGGTCGTGCTATATCTCAGTTTCGTATTCATTGCATCGCCTGGTAAAGTTACCCCCACCCGAAATCCAGTCTGACGCTACCCGGCTGCCCTTAAACCCTTTGTAAAATAAATTTGAACAGATGAAAAAGTGGAAACCTCTTCGGTTTTCTTTATGGAACGAAACTTTAGCAGATATTTGATGTCTAGACAGAAGGTGCAAGAACTTTCAGTTTTCAGGAAGATGCTTATCTTGGACCGCACACTTCTCACATGCCTCACATGACACCTTAAAGAAGATGGACCATTCCGTTGGGAATGGTGTGGTATTTTCGCCTTTGAAAACAGCCACAAATCACTGAGATAGCCTTGCTCATTGCGGAATTCATTTCATCTTCTGGTTCTGTGTAACAGAACTCATTTCCTCATAGTTTCGTGGGGTGTTTGCTGCTCTAAAAATTTCGTGTAATTATTGTAGCTCTGCCCTCATGAATCTGTGTCAAAAGGCTGCACAGATAAGAAGAAGTCTAACTAACAGCGACATACACCTGCCATAGTCGAAAATATGTATCCTTCCTCGGTGTGCTCAGGTGAGAATATTTTATTCATGATTTTCATCCCACCTTGTCTTGAATACTGTGACCAGAAAAGGCTGAAAGAGTGAAAAAACTTGCACACTTCAACTATTACACGTTTGTCGAGGTGAAAAAGGGGTCATATCAGGGCATTTCCCGGTGAAATTCGTTGTAATGATAAATTCATACCATCCAGAGATGAAGGATGACTGCATCAACACCGCATGAGCTCTAGTGAATTATGTGTTAGCTTTTGAGGACTATGTATATATCCTGACATCTACGATGACAATTTCTTGTGGAACGTTGCTTTAAAAGATGTTTCCAAAACTGTGGTTAATTGTTGGAGGTCAATGTGTTTTCGATAACTGAAGTATGTAGTTGGATCGATTACACTTGGAAAATATTTTATGTATTTTGCTGTATGATATTCTGTTGGAGGCCTTGTAATCGATGACTTCTTTGATGATGTAGAAGGGAAATGCTATCGATGTTTGGCGGGTGAAGCCCGCTTTTGATCCTTTGGTAAAGTAAAAAAATTTTTGTGAATTGTCATCGATGACGGGGTAATTGAATGGGTAATAAAACGCCTTTTGGTTGTACACCGGTTCCCATGTTCAGCATTTGCGGTTACGACAATTCACTACTGCCGATGAGTTTCCTTAGATGCAGGCTCAACGGAAAGTCATAAAGAAGTAGCTGAGATATTGCCCTATTGTGGCCACATCCTAAAGAGTCATTTTGTTCACAGTATACGGGTGAAACCTTATTATTTGATTAGCAGAGTCAAAGTAAGCAGTCCTAATTGCTGTGACAGATAATCATTCATAGTATAATTTCTTGTAATTGACTCACCATTATTTTGGACATAATCATTCAGGCTCCTGGGAGATACAATACCTGTAGAATAGCACGATTTTTTGGAAGATTTAAATAGTTTGCTTTTCGTAGGCAACGGCAAGTCATGGACATCATAGAAAAATTACCGCGTTCATAACAGACAATTTCTTAAGAGGAAATTCAATATTCGCCTATTATTTTTGATTGATGCTCCCCCACAAAACACTTCACTTAATAGTCTAGAACAGGAAGTTTGAACCATAAACTGTAGATATTTCAGAGGATCCTAATGACCCTGAATGGAATTTTTTCCGCAGCAAAGTGCAATCTAATCTCATTTCCCTGACATTCAATTTCCTACCACTCCATACCTGATTGAATTTTCTCTACCATCCACCTGTCCTAATCCCAGCCGTCAATTTTCCATTCCATCCAGTCACATCCATACATAATTTCGCTATACTTTTTGCAAAGACGATATCTTTTCGAAATTGGCATGTGAATGACATTTGTTGCTTTCTTGTTGGATTTGTAGAAATCCCGAAATAAATCTCAATCGCCGGTACCTGCCTGCCTTTGCCTTGGAGATAAAGGAAATATGCCACATATGGATGCTGCTCATTATTGATATAATTCGCAGCTGTACTCGCTTGTTCGGCTGTTCCATTAGGAGCAGAGGCACAGATTAGAACTGTCAATCCATTTTAATTAGGAAAATGTCTCCAAGACTATGGCAGACGTTTTATGTGCTTTACATCAATTTTCGATTTTCCAATTTTATCCGCCATCGTTTCCTTCAGTTTTAAAGGTCACGTCCAAGTGGTAATGTGGGATGACACTTTAATGGAGCTCTTTTGGACTTAACGAGCGTAAACATGCCACCGCCTGGGAAACGGAGGCTATACTACCAGCCTTCACCTTAAGCCTTTGTTATTGTCCCAGTTTGGAAAATTTTAAATGTCAATTGGCTGAAGGATTTTCAATATTTGAATTTGAGGAAGAAAAGCCTTTAATGCCGAAGTTGTTGGTAAGTTAAGGAGCTTGTGGCGGAGATGTCTACAAGTAGACAGGTTTTGTTTTGAATTCCAAGAATTGGGGTTAGTGGAAGAGATCCATGAAATTTACTGAAAGGATTGTGTCAATGTGAGGCACATTTGACTAGAGATTGTGAAAATTGTCATAAAAAGTTTTCAGTCGTCTTTCCGATATTCAGAAACTGATCACACATTTCCATTAAATTGCAGAACCTTCCATCAGTTTTAAATGGATACGACACTGGACCAATTATAGGATGATGACTGAAAGCTTCTAGAAACCTAATTATATTAAAATGCGACCACTTAAAATATTGTTAATTTTCCCTTTTTTCTATGCCACTCACTCATCATTTTCTCGTCGATGACAACTCCCAGCAAATTCATCAAAGAAAACATTAACTACAAAATGTGTTCAAATTGAGTTCCATCCTTCTGGAAGTGAAGAAGTTGAAAATTTTTTTCATACAAATTTCGACAAAATACTTTCTTTCTTCCAACTTAATATTGAGAGTAGGGCTTACTGAAACCCTTCCCTTCCTCGTTTGTTTGGTATTCCTCAGGGTTCGTTAATAGGACCGCTTCTATTTTCCATATTTATAAATGATACTCACAAGGTTCTGAAGTATTGCAAAACTCATACATATGCCGCTGACTATGTTTAAATATATATTCAAGGACTTTTGTAATTTTTTAAGGATGTTGTATTTCTAATAAATGGGGACTTATTGACGATTTCCTCGTAAGTCCTCCAATGGAAATTAACATTGTAATGTGTTTAGAGTATTTTGTATGTTGTCAGAGATCTCCTGACCGTTTCTTCTCTTAACGAGAATAAGCATGTCATCTGGATAATCCTGGTTATCAAATTTAGCCTCGGACGAATCCTAACGGAGCTCATCTAAAACTAGGGGTTATAACAGAGGGAGAGAATCCCTACTTGGAGACAAATTCTTGTGTCAACGGAAATGGTTTGATCTGCCAAATTAGCTGTTACCCTTATAACGTATTTATTGTCCATAGCACCGGAGGGATTAGAGAATAGGATTCCCAACCTTTCAGTACTTCAGCTCAAACGAAGAGATTACGGCACAAATTTCCCAATCCTTCTTCGGTGGAATCTTCAGCTCAAACTCTGAGGGAATCATAACTTCGAGTAGATAATTGTTGTCTGTACTAGCAGTAGGCATTCTGGCCCAAAACATTTTTATAATAGACATCGGACATCTCTCCGATACTATCAATACTTCCACAGAAGATTCCAGGTTATGGGTTTATGGATGCAATTTTCGTATTCTCGAAGTGCAGTAAAATATCCCTTCACTTATCTTCTACGCCAGCTGTGCCTATTTATTTTGAATTAGATTCTGATCTTGTTGCTCTATTGTACAGACGCCGAACATTCTCACCCTGCGCACTCAGCACATGCGTGAGCTAGGATGGGTCGGAATTGTTTCTTATCCTCCACACAAGGACAATAGTGATAGCCCCTCACCTTGAGATCCCGCGAATCGGTGAAATACTCCATGGATTTTCGTGATTAATCTCTTCTTAATAGCAGAACCTATAGATCTCGATAGATTTCGAACCATATAAACCATGGAGACATCGTGTAATTTGCTGCGCTATCGGCGTCCTGATGATGAAGCCCAACAGATTCGAGGGATTAAACTCTGTTGTCGGAATGGTCAACTTCAAGGCGTGTAAGATTGTCTCATCGAGAAATTTCGATGGTAGCAGTAAGTGTGAAAACATACGCTCCACTTTAGTTAAATGGGTTAATAAATCGACGAGAAATAGAGTGCGGAATTAAAAACAACAAGCCTTGTCGCTTGTAAGCACTACATTTCCTTATGTCCTTGGCGATTCTGAATTTATTCCAAGGATTCTTAACACGCATCAATTCATTTCTCCACTAGGACGAGGATATAGATTCCTGTAATAGGATTTGGATTATGGATTGTGAATTTGGAGAGTCTGATTTCCGGCCCCTAAGCTATCAAAGCTGTTAGCCTACTCACTCAAACCCTCCGGTGATTAAAATTTTCGGAACACAAATTTCGTGACGAACATTTGGATAGCTCCAGGAAATTTTAACATCCGTCCATAAATCCTTCTGGCAAATTCGCTTCAGAGGTTATATCTCTTAATATTTGAGTTTGCAAAAGAAAAACGTCTGGTCACTTGGCGGTATACAGAAGTATTCGTAAAATAAATCTTTTCCCCTTGACTACTCTTTATGATGGTCGACATTCCGTCCTCTC
>QYTT01088759.1:18573-30833 GCA_006980735.1 Dasypogon diadema | reverse complement strand
AGGAAAAATAGATGATATTGTGGGAAATGAATTTTTTTTCGTCTGATTTAAAGGAACCTTTAGGCTCGACGATAAGAGCAATGAACAAGGACTCGCTAGCACTTGCATTCTCCTATTGCATAAAAGAACAAAACATGTTCTACAATAAATATGATAAATGAAACAAAACTCCACAGAACACTCCACAATTTCATTTTAATCCACCTTTAGCAATCTACACCCAAGGTATCAAAATAATTCACTCCGACAGAATCGTAATCTCTGCCTGTTACCTGGAATAAATTCTAGTAATTATTCTGTAAGACAAAATAATAATGTTTTGCACTCCTTCCTAAACCTCAACTCTCCTAAACCTCAACCTTCCTAAACCAGAACTTGTGAATGTGAGCTCAGTTAAATCACATCTTTGTCAGAAAATCCTCTTTCCCCAGCAGCCAAATAGACCCTGGCAAAACAATCACATTCAATCTAATTTACGCGCTGTCCCGAGATTTATTACTAAAGAATTATTTAATGTTTCCACTACAGCAGAACCTAATGAAACCCCTTCAGTAGAATAGAATAAAAAAATTTTAATATTTAAACAAATATTACGACTATCAAATCAACGATCACGACGGATTCCCTTGAAATGATGGAAACGTTGACAATTATTGTAACCCTTGTTACGCACCTGACGGTGGAGTAATCAACGAAATCGATGATGCCAATTTTCAATTAGCAATCTCAGTGAATCCATAGAATACATAGATATTAATAAACACGAGTTTGTTCTTCTTTATATCAACATATCATTCCCTTTCGGTCGACCTTTTAAATTTCTGATTGATACGGTGAAGAACCGCCCGAATCAAAGTTTCTGATTGATACGGGCGGTGCTCCATCATTCATAGACCCAGAATTTCTTAATCCCATCGTCGTAACTACCATACTTAACCAACATAAATTAAATAAACAGAATATTCTCACAAATTTTAAAAAATTTAACCAACCCGGAGATACTCACTTTCTAATCTTTAAATTTCACGGATATTTTGACGGCCTTTTGGGTCTTGACGTGCTTACAAAGTTAGGAGCCTCTAATGATCTCTCTAATAAAGTCTTAATTATAAAAAATTCAGTATTACCTCTTCAGTCTAAACCCAATTTCATGTCTGATAAATATATCGTCCCAGCAAATTCTATATAGATAATTAGATTACCGTTTGATGTACAGAACCGAGACATATATATACTAAACCTACAACAATTAAACCTACAGTCTACATTCTTGAAGGAATTTATACTGCCAAAGATTGGTATAACTCTATTGAAGTAGTTAACTCTTCCAATCTAAATCAAGAAGTATTTGTAGAACAACCCTTAAGGGTCGAAGCGTTCGATAAATCCAAATATATTAAAAATTCAACGCCAGAGAAAGGTATTAAAAGTTTAATTCGCACCTCACACCTATATAGAGAAGAAAAGGAACTAGTTCTCCGCATCTGTAACGAATATGATGATATATATTCTTCATTATGGAAAATGTACACCAAGACCTACAGGTCAAAGCCTGCTTAGTTTATTTAGATGATATTATCATCTTTTCAAATTTGCTCCAGGAACATGGAAGTCTTCCAAAGACTTCGAGAAGCGAATTTTAAGGTTCAACACGATAAATCCGAGTTCTTTCACAAAGAAATCGCTTTCTTAGGGCATGCTGTCACAACTGAAGATGTTAATCCTTATCCTGAGAAAATTAAAGCAATAATAATTTTCCCAATTCCTAGAACCCAAAAGGAAATAAAAATGTTTCTCGGGCTTTTCGATTATTATAGGAAATTTCTAAAAGGTAGGAAAATTGATCTCAATGATCGTTACGTTAATGCTTTCGAGATATGTACAAACTCTTTAATGAGCGATCCTATCTTACAATATCCAGACTTTAATAAAACTTTTGTTTTAACGACAGACGCCAGCAACTTTGCTATCGGAGCAGTATTGTCGTAAGGTCCTATTGGGAGGGATAGACCGATCTGCTATCCAAGTAGGACTTTGACAGACTCAAAACAAAATTATTCGACGATCGGAAAATCGAATCGATCGATTCGTTAACGTTCTTAACGAATCTAAAAGTTCCTAATTCAAAATTAGTCAGATGGCGCTTGAAATTAGGAGAGAATTTGACTACCAAATAAAAAAGGCAGAGAATTGTAACGTTTACATAGTCAGTTGAACAATAATTCCTGAGGAAAATCACACCAGCTCCACAGAAATCAATATAGCAGAGCAGAATTCCTGTTCTACCATTTACTCTGTCACTGAAAACTTGATTGGTAGTATTCCTCTCTCAGAACGTCCTCTGAATGACTTTAACCTGCAAATGGTCCTTAGTAAAACAGACAGAAGAATCCCCAAGATCCGTGGATGTTATTATTATTATGTTTCGCAATAAGCCTCGTCAAATGTTTTGTCTTCCTCTATTTACAGAAGAAAATATTACAAAAATATTTAAAGAGTACCTACTAGACTCCGAATAGGTTATCAGCAGTTTTTACATACGATGATACATTTAAATTAGTACAAATCATTTATTCTAAACATTTTTCGAATAATAAAATATTTAAGCTTGTAAGGTGTACTGAAATACTGACAAACAGACAATAAATAACTGTCAAACATGCAATACACTCAAGTGTAATAGAAAACCGGTGAAGCCTAAGTTTGAAATTCCAGAAGTCCCATCAAAACCTCTAGAGATAGTACACATCGATATAAATATTATAAAGAATAAATATATATTAACCCTCATAGAAAATTATGACCTAGATCACGATGAAATTTCAGGCGACATATAACGATGCTATACATTCCACAAGGAAACATACTCCGTATATCAAAGTCTTACTCCTACTTTTTTTATAAAAACCTCTGAAACAAATTTACAAAGCTAACCTTGAAATGAATTGAGATTAACGAAAAAATAAGTTGAAAACGGCTGTGTGAAGTTGGCCCCCCTAAATACGAATTTTAAAATTTTTCTAATTGCAATTGATTCTTCACTATTTGTCCAACCATTAAATTTCTTTGTCCACATTTTTTAAAAAAAGGTAAAAATAAAATAAAAAAGATGAGCTTTTTCTGGGCTAGCACCCCCGTGTTACAAATTTCCCATTTTTCATGAATGAATCGATTGTCCATACATAACAAAAAGAAAAATCTCTTAAATTCAATATGATAAATAAATTTACTTATAGACATGTACACACAAAATTTCCTTTCATTTGTTTATTTATTAATTATATACAAAAAGAATGAGTTTTATAAAAGTATTATATGCATAAGTGTCATTACACTATAAAAGAAAAATCATTTAATATGCACACACACACAAACGTTACACAATTCTCTTTAATTTGGTTGCTTATTAATTATAAAGAAAAATAATGCACTTTATAGAAAAATTAATAGGATTACAAGAATTATAAAAAATAAGTTCATATGCATTATTAAAAAAGTAAAATTTAAGATGATTTCCAAAGGAATTTAATTTTAATTAAAGTCTAAAGCATAGCAAAGAAGACGATAACTTATATTTTATTAGTTTCTCACTATACTAAAAATAAATTGAAAAGAGGCTATTTAGAAGCTCAATATTCCTACTATTACTATTGCAATCAAACAAATTTAGTCATTTAAAACTTAAAATAACGAATGAAATTTATTATTGAAGGACATATATTAAAAACAGAAAATTTGAAATGATGGAATATTTGCAGTGCTTTGCCATAATCCAGAGATCGCTGGTTTCGTTCCAGTTCAATATTCAACAATTCCCTGTTCGTTGCTATTTAGAATTGTGAGAATAAAAATCTCGAAAGTTAATTTCATTATAAATTTATTAAGGACTAGAAATAACTACTCAACAATGGAATTTTAAAAGTAAGAGTTTGTATGTCCTTGGAAATAAGCTAGTGATGGGTTGGACGTGTGTCTTACAAATTTCTAAAGTAAAAATCTCGATATAATTTGAAGGAAGCATATTTTAACTTTGGACCGAATGTGAAATAAAAACACTGAAATGAGTCATGTTATAGCTCCTGGTCAAGATGGGTTTTGTTTGAAATTAAAAATCGTGTGAGAGGTGGACAAATAAGAGTAATATCTCTGAAACGTGAACTGGTTCAATACATACGAAAAATACCTTTTCACCTAAATATTTATTTTTGTAGTAATATTTATCTTGGGTCTGAACAAATTAAATTAAATTCTGGACTTAACTAATAAAGCCATGAACAATTGGTTCATACATGAAAAATGGCCAATTTGTTGCTTGGTGGCCAGCAATTTGTTTGCCTGGTGCCCAAAAAGCTCAATTTTTTTTTTTATTTCAGTTTTTCGTTTTTCTC
The DNA here is from genome assembly GCA_006980735.1 of Dasypogon diadema. Taxonomy (NCBI): domain Eukaryota; kingdom Metazoa; phylum Arthropoda; class Insecta; order Diptera; family Asilidae; genus Dasypogon; species Dasypogon diadema. The sequence goes on along the minus strand of QYTT01088759.1, from coordinate 26,445 downwards.
CCAGGGTGGACAAATAAATTTAATGGTTGGACAAACGTGGACAAATAGTGGATAGTCGATTGCAATTATAAAAATTCTAAAATTCGTATTTAGAGGTGCCATAACAACTTTGTACGGCAAAAAAACCATTTATGTGTGATTTATCCTTTATAAAATTTTGAACAACATATCTGGAAAATAAATGTATATTTTTTGTTTAAAAAAATTTAAAATATCTTCTAACTTTGTTACATAATTACATACGAATAAATGACACAAGTCCAAAAACAACAAATAACCGCTTTTAGACAAACGACATATGTGTAAATTAGTTTGGGTGACTTTTAAGAAAACATATTTTATCACTCTAAAATAATAAAACATATATCGCGACATCAATTTGGTAACTTTAACTCGCTTTTCTGAAAATTGTCAAATTTCTACTTATGTCACCTTTCCTGCCAATATGCGATATACATATTGCAAGAATAAGCAGTAGCGGAAAATTTACTATATATTTTTTACATCCTTTCTTTCCTACATAATTAGTTCAAGCCAATTATACTTATTTCTTATTCTGTAATTGTTCTTGTTTAACAACGTAACATAATGATTGGAAATTATTCTATTCGTATTCCTAAAAATCGACACCACTGCCTTCCCAGTCGGGTAGCAGTCTAGGTCTTTCCTATTATTACAGATCACTGCAAAAGATCCTTTGGACTTCTGTTTGACAATGTCAAATTGACTGGTTGGGTAAACATATGTGTTGTGGATTTGCTGAATATCATGGGCAATATAAATTTTGAATATTGCAAACGTGTATCAGCTTAGAGACTTGTTCTTTTTTGGTACAGAACACTGGATAGAATTCTTTCAATACAGCAAGTAGTAATTATATTTTTCTTTATGAATACATACTTTTCGTTAAAAATTTAATCATTGTTTTGAGGATTCGAAAAACATGTTTCCTTTCAACGCAAGCAAAATATTTACAGTGTGAAGGTATAACAAAATTTTTTTAAACAAATTTTCTTGCTTTTTTTAAATATCTTATCGCATGAGGTCCTGGCTGCCACTTTTACAAATTGCTCTCGTACATATATTTAAATACTCTATATAACATAGTATTCTATTTGGATATCCAATAGCTACTTTTACAGGCATTCATTTTTATAATACACAAACTTATTCGGATAAAATAAAAAATTGTTCACTATTAGAATTAAGTGAAATGATGGGAAGAGATTGCCCACATCACTCCCAAGACTTTTTCATAAAAATTTTCAAAACTTTAATGTTATTTTTATTATTTTGCTTTTAATGCTACGCTTAGGATTACAAATGTTAATGCACTGCTTGACTAAACTACGTACTTTTTTGACTTTAAGAGTACCTACTAGATACAAGAAACCATCTAATATATTCAGTCCCAACATAAAATAAAAGCAAATACACGTTTTAACCGCACTCTGGTCCATAACGTTCGGATACTCCTGTTTTATTAGCATTTAACGAGAATAAGTGCTCGTTACCTATGAAACACTGAGACCGGACGGCATAATACTTTAACGATTTCAGGTAAATAAATCTCTACCTTTACGGACACGTAAAACGAATGAAATAAGAACAGTGCGTTAAAGGAGATTAAGTTCCACATTCCACACATAAATTAGTTTTATTTTATATACACTTCTTGTGTGTAAAAATCTGTTTTCATGTCGTAATATCTTTCAAATTACTCATTAATTAAATAATATATAAAATATTTGCATGTTAAAAGAACATATAATCTGGGAACAAGGAAAACTTCATTTGCTTTTCTGATGGGCGTTTTCATATTTCTCCCTCGTATTAGAAAAAACAAAATATAGATATGCAGTTACTTCCTCATTTCGCCGGTAGTGTTAGGAAACTTATTTATGAAGAATATATCCAAACAGATGGATCGGTAGAGGACAAGACTCACTTACTCAATTGCCTCTCCGTTCACCAGTGTAATCTGTAATCAATCAGTCCATTGTGATTTTATTATTTGGCGGGTGCTAAAATGAAAAATCTATGAAGGGAGGATTCACTCCGCAGGGCAAGTATGGATTCGGACACAATGAAAATATTTTAAGGAGAGTGCAATTTAACTTCCTACCAAGATTAGACATTTGTGGGAATGAAAATGATGGTCATATTGAACATTTCTTGAATTGAACTTATTTTTTAAAATGCGGGCACATTAAATAAAATATTTGAAATGTAAGTAACTAAACATGAATAGAAATAAGAGCCAACTAGTGTCAAGGTATGGCGGTTTATGTCCGTCAGCGTTTAAACCCATACCAGGAAGTGATATTCCAATGAAAATATTCTTAGTTCAAATTTTATTAAAAACGTACAAAACTTTTGTGTATCATGTGCCACAAACCTTACGACTTTTAGGCGTAACAGAGTTTATTAATTTTTTCTGTCACAACTATGGTATTAGAATATCACATAAGCCAAGAACTGTTCAAAAACAATTTAAACAATGGTTAAGCTAATTTCTATAGTAAAAAATAACACTTTTATTTATGTATATTTACCTCAAATTTTACTCAGTTGGGTTGGGTTAAACCGTCTCATTTTTACTCCAAGAAACTGTGATAAATCTTTGCCCACAGACTATTTGGGCACTCTGTACTACAGAAACGATTTTGTACTTGATACACGTGTATTTCGACTTCGTTATGCCACCATCAGAAGTATTCTTTACTCTATACATAATTTGTAGTATAACACGTAAGATAAGTTTTTTTTTTAATAGATGCGAACTTTTTGAGGAAAAATTATTTGTATGTTAACGATCAGTGGTTTTTGTTGATGAAGCCCTACACCATGTTTTCAGCATGCCCCAGTAGGAGATGTGTTCATTACTTCATTAATGATGTAATGAACATACGTACATTACTATACATTCCCAACATCAATGAATTTTAACACAGGAATGTCGTTGGAAATTTATGATACATTATTCTTTCATTGATTCATGACGCAAATATAAGGATAATAATAATCTTCCATTTTGGCCGCCGTTCGACTTTGTTTTTTTGCAACTTTCGCTCAAATTAAGACACGATGAACCAAAAAATGTAAATTTTTCTAGTTCAATACCTTCTGCATTACCTTTTCATCAATATTCTTTGTTATCGTTTGCATTACTATTTAATTGATGCTAGCGACTTCTGTTATTCTTCGATAAAATCATCCCTTAGGGTGTTCATCAATTGATCGATTTCCTACTGGGGTAGAGCTGCAAAATACTTCTCCACGACACCTTAAGCAGTATGGAACTTCTCGTTTGCTGATCGATGAACTTGGACAATGACCTTTGAATGAAACTGACTGCTCATCAATATTACTCCTGCAATATTGATGAGAACAATAATATTTGGCAGTAAAGAAATCATATAAATCTCTAATCGGCGCGTGAAACTCTAAGAAGAAAGTGAGACCGTTTAAGGGACATCGTTACACGAAAAAAAAGAACAGGACCAAATTCGGTAGACCATAAACCTTCGAGTGACGTATTATTATATGAACACTTTAAGTTCCACGAGATCGATGTAATTTTCGTAGGTGATATTTGCGCTAGTTTCATCACAAACACTGCCACTTGACTCAAATTTTTGATTTAAATTACAAATAGTAAGTTCTGTAGGTTGATTATTTTGTTCATAAATGTGCGAAACGTAGGCCGAATAGATTCATTATTTTTGTAATAAATTTTACAAATTTTCCAAACAATATTGAACAGGAATATCAATTTTGATAGGAAACAGAAGACGCTATGACGTTTTACAAAAATATATAGCACTAGTTCGATAACCTTTTTTATATTTTTTATTTTTATATTTTTTATATTTTTATATTTTACTTGCTAATTAATAGAAGTATATTCAGTGGCAGGTTTGGAAATTTGTTAAAAGTATAAATAGGGTATACAAACGGTTTTTAGTTTAGTTTATATCCCGAAAACAAATGACTATATTTGCTTTGAATGCAATTCGGTCAACACAAGATGGAGTCAGGTGGTGGACACAAACATTTAAATTGAATTAAATTTTGAAGTGAAATTCACTAGGAAAAATGACTATGACCATATTTCTTTGTTTTATTCAAGATGTGCTTTAATAAAAACTGCTCCTGAAAAACTATGGCATCATAAAAAGTATTTATGTTTTCAAAAGCACATCTAGAGCGAGAAACTTGCTTTTCACCATAAAGGAGTCAACAGCCATAGAGTCACCTAAATGTGAATGTCTTTCCAGATATGATGGGGATTCACAAAAAAGCTTTCGTTTCAGGTACAAAATGTTTCAGGGTTCGCTGCAATGCAAATTTAAGTAGCATGGTTGGTTGAATAGAAGCCTTTTTTTCATATATATGTACACTTAATGCTAATTCCAGAAATTCTTGCACCAGCTTCAATTTTGGGTGACTCCTTAACGGCAAAGTTGGCTCAGACATCTCGTATGCCAGCTTTTGAGTGCATATTTAACTTTCGGGTAAAAAGGGAAGTAACTTAAATATGTAGAAAGGTGAATAATACTCTTACTTCTTACATCCAGAATTTGCTTAACACTCGTCTGTAGACCTTAACAATTTTTTAAATATAAAAGAAATACGAAGCAACTTAGCATTGTATTTCACAGAGGCATTATTCGACAATCATATTGAAAATGTACGAAAACCTAAGCTAGATTGTGGCATACTTTTAGGGCCGTGTTCATCAATACATATTTGATTAGCTTGACCTTAATTTATATTGCAATCTTTTATATTGTAGTTAAAACACACGCTTGAATGAAAGAGACTGCTATAAATTTAAAATCAAATAGCTTTAATATCACTCGATGAATAAACACTGCAATTGGTTTTTAATTGACAATATTTACTTCTTTTTAAAGTTCAGAAAAATTTAAAATTTGCTATAAATGTTTATTTTATTAAAAATGTTAGTTTTTAGAAATCCGCAATATTGAAATCGAGTTCTGGATATGAGGATTCCATTCTAAGTTTTAGTATCAAACTGAAAAAGAGAAAAAAATCGTAATTCACTACTTAGATAAATTATATATTAGGTCTCCCGGAAAGTTCTGTCCGTTCGTAAAGTGAACGAAAAGAATACAGTTTTCATAATATTTATTACCTATACAATATATTTGCCGTCGTTACATGTGACCTCTTGCCAGCGTGATGATGATTTGTAAATATCATTTTTTGAAAAAATGGCGAAAAACTCAAGTAGTTCTTGCTTAACATCTTTTCAGTTTTAAATTTGTTCAAACCGGTGATAATCGGAGCGTGCTAGATCTACGGAGTATGGTGGATGTGAGAAAATTTCCCGATCTAGTTCTGTGATTTTGTGACGAATCGCCAAAGCAGCAAGTAGTATGCCATCATCATGATACTATCTCTTTTCTATTTATTTCCCAAAATACTCCTAAATTAAGCGGTTCTAGATACTGTACTCCCCCCTTAACACCAGTTCAGTTATCAAATCCCTCAAGTGGTTTCACTTACAACTTGTTGTGGATTAAGCTCTTAAGAGGTTCTAGAAGATGGAAGGAGTTCAAGTACTAAAGATACTTCATGTGATGCCTTTTTTCAAAAACTCCATTTTCGAAAGCCGTATGACTATTCTGTACTTCGACTTTCAGTTAAAGTTAATAATATATAAAACGAATTAGACTCTTCACGGAAAATCACTTTAAAGCACAATATTTTACTGAAGAAATCAGCTGATCGACAAGGAGTTCCATCAGAATACAATCGAGTAATTAATAAATATCTTTCATCTGACCACATACGTATAGAACCAGTTATGAATCTCGAAAAAACAAAGATACTCACTATCTATCGCATCATGCAGTAATAAAAACCACAAGTTCTACCACTAAATTACAAGTGATCTTTGATGCGTCTTGTGAAACTGTTTTTGGGAAATCTTTAAATGATCTTTTATTGACGGGTTCAACACTTCAACAGGGCATCGTTTTCATAATTATTAAGTGGCACTGTCTTCACCGCCGATATTTGAAAAAATACTTCATTAAATCTGAATCCATAACCTTTTAGATTGTTTCCAGCAGATTCAGTTTATTTTTACTGTTTAGTTTTAGATACACAATACTACGTCAATATTTCCTTTAATAACTTTGACCCCCTTTTATACTTTTAATGCGAGTATTTCGTGTACGGAAATTTATAAAGCTTATTATGAACAAAACCAAGAATATACGAGAGTCCCAATACTGGGTTCCAATTCTAGAGTATGAGAAAATTAAAGACTGTTATTTATTTTAAATTTATCCTAATGTTAGTTTTGTTCAAATTTCTGTTTATTTCAATTTCTATCCTAAGAAAAATCAACTTTTAAACACGAATGCTCTAAACAAACGCCCAAAAATTAATGTATGGCAATTCTACAGTATGTTTCCAAAATATCGCAGCTATATTGTAAAAGTGAAAAAAGTAAATAGAGAAAAATTAGTTTTCGGATCCGTCCGCTAGTCACTCCTTTTAAATTTTGAGTTATAAACTGAATAGTTGTATAATTTCATAAATTTTGTCCTTATTTGAAACTTTTTAAACGTAGTTATGCTGTTTTATTATCTATTAATAATTAAAGTAAATAAAAAGTTTAGTTTCACCCAGCTTTCTAAAGAATTTTCAAATATTATTAGCTTGTATCCAAAAAGAGTGAATAAAAAAATATTAATCACAATTCATATTCCAGAAAGTAATCTCAAATTCAATCAAATTTCTAAAATTTTATTTTTACAAACCAGAAGAACTTCATTAAATGAACTGAAAACTGAACAAAGACAATCAACATTTTACTGAAATAATAGTCACTCTCAATATTTAAATGTAGGAAAAGGAAGAAAAGAAAGGGGAGAAATTTCCATCGTGAAATTTTTATTGCTTTGAATGGCTGAAAGCAATTTGAATATTAAAGAAATCAAGGGAAAATCTGAGCATTTGTGAAATTAAGCGTATGTTATCAAGCTTATGATTATAGTGGATAAAATGAATTCTATAGGGCAGGGTGTAATAGCTTCAATGAAGTTTCGGTATTCAAATCAGGTCATTTAATGAGAATTCAATTTTACAAATGAGTTCTTTGTGATTAGTCTGATATTTTCGATTGAACCTTATTTAAAGAGACGATTTGAAATAAATATATGATTTTCGCTTTTATTAAGAAAATATAATGTAAAATAATGGATTAGAAATAAATTTCGGATAAAGTAAATCTTCACATTCACGTGATTAACTCGGTTTTTTTGTAAGTGTAATATCAGCGGCTGATTAGAATCTAAACGATCTGAAAACTAGGATAAATTAAATTTATTTTACAGCTTGCCTATGCTTGACCTCGCTGTATGCAATTATACTCCCAAGTTTTCCTACACCGGATTTCATTGTTACCTGCCTAATCAGGTAGGAGTTCAGGTATTTTATATTACCTAAAATGGTCAAAAAAGAAGATTAGTAATTAAAGTTGTAAAAAGAAGTTTACTGGGGGTTATTAATATGAGGAACGCTATGAAAATGAAATTAATGCACATAAGTAAATATTTGATTAAATTTATTCACATAACCGCAAATTAGCGGGTGTTCGGGCCTTTATTATTTTTACTTTATATTGATGACATTTCCTCTGCTATTTTTGATTGCCTTTTTCATATATATGCGGATGATGTGCAATTGTAATGTGATGATATACGACGTATTCTTAATTGGACAACTTTTAATAAACTATGTATTAATGCTTCGAAAACCTAGGCTATCGTTATCGATAAGAAGGAAATTGATACTACGTCAATCTGTAAAAAACCTAGGAATCACTTTCAC
>QYTT01088759.1:5207-18151 GCA_006980735.1 Dasypogon diadema | reverse complement strand
GCCTTTTTCATATATATGCGGATGATGTGCAATTGTAATGTGATGATATACGACGTATTCTTAATTGGACAACTTTTAATAAACTATGTATTAATGCTTCGAAAACCTAGGCTATCGTTATCGATAAGAAGGAAATTGATACTACGTCAATCTGTAAAAAACCTAGGAATCACTTTCACAGAGTCACTTTCTTATAAATGGTATTTCATCTCATGTGTACAATACCTTACGGTGTCTATACGCCAGTGCTTCCTATACTTATGTACGGAAACCAAAATCAAGTTGGTCAAGTCCCTAATTCTGCCTCTGATAACCTACGGCTGCGAAATATTTTGTAGAATGGACTCCACTTCCCAGCGAATTCTTAATGTTTCATTCAATTCTGCGATTCGCTTTATATACAAATTAAGGCGTTTTGATCATGTATCTCAATTTACTAGGTCGTAAGATCAACTAGGACATTTGCACTTATCAATCCTACCTTTAATAGCTCACCCTAAGAACGCCAGTTTTTTTTACACTCAGCCAGGTTATGGAACAATATCTTCCTGTAAATTTGCGTAAAATTCAAAACGGCGATAGGTTTAGGTCTGAATTGAAATCTATCTACTATACTTAGGTTATGCATCTGTTTTTCTTTGGATTTCATTGAACTTACAAGCTATACTTAATAGCGGATATCAATTGATGAAATAGTTACTGATAATTGAATTATTCTAAATGATTGTAATAATTAGTATGACAGGGTTCATTGTTATTGATATTAAATGTTATAGTTATTAATTTCAGGAAAGTAATTCCTACACATAGTCATGAGGAACTTTCTCAATTGTGTAGAGATACTTTCATAAATGAAATGAAATAAACTATTAAATTCATTCCAGAGTTTTTAATAGAATTGAAATGAAAAATAACATGCTATTTTCTTTTGTGCCTATTTTTAACATAATTACGTCTTATTCAAAAACAATTTTGGAACCCAGAAAATAAAAATCATTCAAAGTATTTCAGTATTACTTTAACTTCAGTTTCATGTTACATTTTCGTAATTTTTAAAGACCCTAAACTTTTTATGACTGTGTCTATACGAAAAATCCAAAAGGAAGTCTGTTATGTTCGTTGTGATCAATGTTTGAGATGATTTCTGTTAAAGCCCAGTATGCAGTTCGAGCGAAAATTTCGGTTCCTATACCAAACCTATGTAAAAAAAATCCAACCGAATAGTATCACCGAAATTTTCGGTTCCGATTTCCCTAAGTGGTACGCTGCTCACGCGAAAAATTTTAGTTAGCATTCTAGGTTGAAGATGGCGCTTTGATGTGCTGTGGAGACTTTTTCCTCAACGATTTATATGCCCGGGCATATATTTCGCACCGAAATTTTGACTAAAGTGACAGATTTATTTTAATAATAAGATAAAAATTTATTTAATACCTAAAATAATAAATTTAATAAATAAAATGATTTTATTTAAATTTATTTTGCGGAAAAACCTCCCGTCTCCACTCTTAACTCTACACTATTTTTTTCCGTGACGACTTATGTGCCCAACAGGATACCGAAATTTTCGCTCGAACTGCATACTGGGCTTAAAGGCCAGCATGCTGTTGAAAATAAATTCCTGACCATTTAATATAACTCTACACGAAAAGTTTACTGTCGTCGAGAAAACTTGACATGTCTACAAATTGAAATCAAAAATCACTGATATCAAATAATGGCTCAATGTTTTTTTTTTAACATTCCACTACGTCCATCTCCTATGTCATCCTTGTCAAAGAATATCATGAAAAACTCTCCAATTACAAAACTGGGCATCTTTCGATAGCTAAAATCCCAAGAATTTTGTATTCTTTTTCAGATCAGCAGCGTACGCCATACAAAATGTGAAGCGAAAAATATTTTCGGCTACATTTCGGATGGTTTTTTTTTACATAGGTTTCTGATAGAGAAGCGAATTTATTTTCAGCAGCATCCATGCCTTTAGAATGATCTCTGGAATCTAAATTCGAATATAATAAAATATTGCTTATGTCCCAATAAAAATAGAATTTCATTTGTACATCAAACAGGGAAAGCGTCAACATTATTTTCTACCTTATAGAACTACACATGCCAATACTCTTCCCTTCCCTTATGGATCACCAATAAGTGCAGTTCCAAAAGTCCTTACACTCTGCAACATTATTTCTGTCATTCCTTCCACTTGTTTTGTGCCATAGATTTTTACATTTCAAGTAATTTGTACTTGTTACAATGCAATAAGGACTAAACGAAAGGTCCATAATTTCACATACAGTGTGAAGCATTGTTTTCGTGCGGAAAGTAAAGGGAGCTGACAGGGGGACTGTAATTTCGTAATAAGAAGAAGATAATTGAACTGTCACTTTCAGTGGAAATGATGAGGAAGAGTGTTTTTCATTAGCAAAAGTGAATAAATCGTATAAATTAACGCAATATATCACATTTATTGTGAAAGAATATACATTAAAGTGTATAGTGCACTTAGAATAAAAAAAATGTCATGTGTTACACAAAATTGCCAAAATATAGTGCGTCGGCAGTTGCCCGGAATATCTTTTTACAGGTAAGTTTACTCAAAATATTTGATAAGAAATCTCAAGGTAGTTCCTGAGTTCCCAGTCCTTGACTTTTGTTACGATTGAATGCACTCTTAGTCTTCTTCTTCTTTGGGCATATTGCCTGTGATATTGCATTGACATTATTCCAATAAGTTTAAGAGAAAGCTAGGCTCTTTCAGAATTTTTTCCTGATTGTTTACATTTGTAGAAGCTACCATAATATATCATTTACCCATTTGACCAACCTATGGTATTAGAAAAATATTCCATGATATAATTCTCGTGAAAACTTGGAAGTTATTTCATTAACGTTTGCTTTTATTGTGCTATACTATAGAGATCCTTCCAGACTGGGCTTACAGTTCCATAGGATCCTTCAACATTTATAAAAAAAATTGCCTGTTATTCTAATTAGGTCCAGATGACTCTATTGCATCTGACTATCAAGTTTAACAGAAAAGAGTGTATTCTGTATACAAATTAAGGTTTGTTGTGGAAGTCTAATCGGAACACATTACTATTGAAAATTTGTAAACTCTTAATGCGAAGATAGGTAAATGGTTCTCGACTCGGCTCCCCGCTGAGAAGTACACCTTCTGGGCCAGAAACTTAGTATTATGTTATTGATTTCAGTTCTTAGTTTCTTTAATTTCTTACCGAAGTCTATGAGCTCTAATAATGAATGGCAATTTCTTCGTGAAATTCGATCACTACTGTGTTAGGGGCTTCCTCTAAATTAATTTTCTCTATTTGTGTGGTCAATAGCTTTTTGCATGCCGCTTGTATTTGGGTTGCTGAATGCACCAGTTTGTGATGAATTATTTTTATGCCTTCCTTGGCTTCTATCTCTTGTTCCTCCTCCGTTTGTCATTATTTAGGCCCTTTTCTTATAGTCAAGTCACTAGTACTTGTTTGTTTGAGCGAAAAATTAAAGAACTAATTACTTTCTCGATATCGATAAGGTTTATCATACTCTTGTTACCATAGAATAGCTATTAGTAAACCTTTAATCAGAAAAATAAAATATCCTATACTCAACGATTCCTCGATCACTTCTCGACATCAGTCTTGGCAATTTCTTACTTTTCTTTGCCAATTAGATACTTGTGATGCGGTAAAATCCCTCTGTCTACATCATCCATCGTGGGATCTTCGAGATTCCCCTCGAGAAACGCTTTTGACACGATGTAGATATGCATTCGAAAAATGTATCCAACTCATATTTAATAAAGTTGTTATTGATATTGAAAGCACTGATGTTTTCCTAAAGTTCATAGTTGATCTTCGGTTCTAATATTTCATCAATATTTTGGACAATACCATATTCGCCAGAAGTTCAATAACTACTCCTTTGATAACCTAGATATCTGTCAGCGACCTAAATATAGATCTGTATTTCCAAAGAGATATTATTAGATGTGTCCCAAGATACTTTAACACTTAAGGATCGCTTGAAATTGTAATAATTACTAGATAGAAGCGGATATTTAAGATCGAAATTTTTAAATAAACTTTTTCTTTTTTCTTTGCTATTGTTTTGCTATGAACTATTCAGATATTGTTTAATATTGTTTGCTTTATCGAACTGGATTTGAAATGTGGAGTTTCATCACTAATTCACGACAAAAACCGCTAACGCGTAGGGGAGGACAATTTCAAAATTAATTTATATCACATAATAAAAGACTATGTGGGATACAACAGGTACCTTTCTTCTCAAGATCAAGCGTACACAATTGTTTGTTTGTAACATTTTGTTTTTACCGGTAGCAATGCTTATGATATTTACTTGAAAAAGATAATAAAAAGTCCCACAGGTACAAAATTAAGCGATGAAAATTTACCAAAATCTGGAATAGTAACCGTTTGGGATTACAGCACACATTATTAAATAGAGTGAGTCCAAATTCAGGTGATTGCTTTATACTCTAATTAACTTTGAGCTGTAATGCATCAAAGTATGTATTCAAAATACACAGAAATAAACTATTGCCATTAAACGGAAAAAAAGAAAAGAAATCGTCTGTCTGCCCGTCTGTCCGCTTGTCGGTCTGTCTGTTCACACCTTGTCTCGAGACCACTTTAAACTAAAGATTTGAAATTTGAAATATGGATACCTTATTAAAATTTAAAGGTCAAATTCGAAAATAGAGTTGCCATATGAAACCTCCAGCTACATCAAATAAAATATCACATTTTTAGGGTTCCGTAGTCAACAAGGAACCCTTATAGTTTCGCCATGTCCGTCCTTTTGTCCACGACTTAGCTCAAAGACTCTTAGTACTAGAAAGCTGTAATTTGGCATAGGTATACATATTAATCACGCCGACACAATGGTAAAATAAAATTTTGCAAAAAAAATTATTTTTGGGTACCTCCCCTACACGTAAAGTGGAGATGAATTTATTGTTCTCGTCTATCCTATGCTGTAGGGTGTCGTTGGATAGGCCGTTCAACAATATTCCGGGTGTGTGAAAACCATTTTTCGATTCAGGGATCCGTTTGCGAAATATTAAGCTTTAAAGCGCTAATTTTTGTTAGAGTCAAGTGTTCTTCGAAAAAGAAAACGAATTCGAAATAGATCAGTAAAATCCGGCACATGGATATTTTTCTTCCTCCTTCAGGCCGCTATTATTTAATAAATAGAAACTCTCCTTTCGGTCGTAACGCAAATAATTTTCCGTTCACAATTTCTGTGTTCTAGAAAATTGTTTTTTTTTTATGAAAATATTTACAATACGTACGTAAGTTTTACAATAATGTTTACATAATATACAGAGTACACATAAGGTAAAGGAGCTAGGTCGAAAGAATGCAGGTTTTTGGGGAAAAAATATTTTGGAAAAAAGTTAGAGGGCATATAGATGTGGGCACTTGGTAGTGACCTTGAGCTAGGCCCAGGGACAAATCCGAAGGCCACATGAAGGTAAATTTCGTTTTTGTTTTGTAATGTAGCATCCCATTTTTGACACCGGAGATGGAGAAAGCGTAAAATTTTACCTTCGAATATGGGGTTCAACTATAGGTAAAGTAAGGAGTATAAAGGTCACTTCAAGGTCAAATAACTTCTTCATTTAGTAGTCAGTATTTATGCGTTTTCGAACAAAATATTTTAAACATATATTCTACGACACAAAGCGGGAACTTCACAATTATTTTGGCCTAATTTCCTAAAGATTTCAAGATGGCCTTCAGATTTGTAAGTCAGCGGGACCAGCCTACTATATTTGGGTAAATTTTCCGCGTTACTGGTGGACCAGTCCCTAAGGTGTTAAGGAATCCATGTACTAAAGTTCCAAAAGTAATGCCATGTTAGATGTCTTGAGCAGTTGCTAAATTACTTGGTCTACTTTTCGTTTATTTTAATAAGCTTATTTTAATACGTTCGAATACAAAAGTTTCTTCTCATGAAAATTTAAAACATTCATTCCGTAGTAAATTAGGTTTCACTATGATCATCCAGCTTGTGTTAAAAAGTCAGACTTTTATCAGTTTTAGTTGAAGAGTGAAAAACGATAGAAGCACTACGGGTACTTTTCGTGAATAAATTTATTAAAAGAATGAAATGTTGTGATATTTTCCGAAGCTTAAAAAGTGTAAATGTACGGCGGGTTTTTATTTATAACACTTTTAAACATTTTAAGGAAACGTTCTCTGTTAAAGACATAAGAAAAGTGGATGTCCGCGAACTCTGTCTAGTAAGGAACGCATTAAAGTTATCAGAGAGCAGATTCGAATAAATAAGGCCCATTCGATAAAGAAACTTGCTGGACGTTTAGAAATATCGAAATCTTTAACTCATGTAATCCTTAAAAAAGATCCTGGCCAAATGTCTTATAAAAAACATAAAATTGCTGGAGTTTAATCGTCATCGAAACAAAAACGAACTGTAAGGGTTGACGGTATTCTTGCTTGACACGTTGGGGATGAATTCGGTTTTTGTGACGAAAAGCTCTCTCTGTTTTTGAGTAGCCATACAAACCCACAAATTGATCGAGAATGGGCAGTAAGAATGGATGATATACTAGAAAATGAACAATACGTTCCCAGGTATCAAAATGTATCCACAGTCATAGTTTGGGGCGGATTTTGCAAATAAGGAAAACTTTCCCTTGTGTTTATTGAAAGTGAGGTTAAAACCAATGCCGGATGTTACAAAAAGGAAATTCTCGAATCAGTTGTAGTATCGAACTGTTTGAAATTATTCCGCGAAAATTATTACTGATTCGAGCAGGACAAAGCCCCATCATGTTCGACAGGTGTAGTTCAAACTTGGTGTCCTAAAGATTTAGTGAATTTTTTGTCGAAGGACGAATGGCCACTTTAAATGGTTCTTGGAAATCGAGAGTTTCTTCTTCTATACTCACCACTCCATTAAAGTCTGTGGTTGATTCAATCAAAATAAATAATTTTATCGAATTTCTTATTTATCATCAAATTTTTACAAGTACTTATCTGTAGTATAGTAAGGTGATTTATTATTTTTTATTTATCAATTAAATTTGCGACAAAATAATACACAGAAAAAGAATGAAAGACTTTTCTGCAGATTTCATACAAAAGTGTTGGAAATATGGCCTAAACAATCACGTTTATCTCGAAAACGACTTAAGGCACGTAGATATATGTTTTATATAAAATGACAGTACAAGTTTTGAAGAATCCAAAATTTTGTTAAAAACTGTACGTTAATGGGCTATTTTGCCGGGAAATTTAGTGAAATTTAAAAAATAACCAATGATTTTACCAATTTGTTAAGATTGAAATTCTAGAGCTCCCGATAAAGGAGGGGCAGAGGGCTGGTTGAGAATTTTTTGAAACTGGCAAGAGGTCCCCTATCAAATAACATCTCATTGTGTTTCACAGAGCCTGCAATAAATATATTACAGAGTGTTAAGTGAACAAAGTACTCAAAAACATCCTAAATCGTTGGGGGTGGTTTTCACCCCTTTAAACCATTTTTCCACAGATGTAAAAAAATGCGTGTTGTTTAGTTTTTCGAGTACTACAAAATATGTGAAAATGAAAAGAATCGGAGGGGGTCACCTAAGTGATATTCTTTGTTAGTTTCCCTATTTTACATTTTGTTTTCGTATTCGAACTTATTGGACACCGTGCAAAAGGATTTTTCCATCAATTTCAAATAATCTACATATTCAATAAAGGTATTTACTTGTTTTTTTTTTCCTTGTCTGTGCAAATTAAATAATATCTATTTGGAATTTTAATTTTAAAATCTTAAGCTAACATTTGGTTTTTGTTTTTTAAAGATGAAAAGTGAACAATTTTACTAGATTGTAAGATTTATCTATTTTTGTTATGATACTTCTACCTCTTTAGAGCTAACCCAATTACATAATCTCAAATTCTCATATTTACAGTTGTGCCTTTTCACCTGGATTGAAGAATTTGGGATTACCTTAAAAAAACGCTCCCTTATAATCTGTGTAAAGCGCTTACGGTCATCCAAAACAAGAAAATTAAAATCTCTTCCAAATCGTACCCTAATTAAGTGAAAGGTAAAATATTTAAATTACTAACAATTATCATTTTTAAATCCCAGTACAACTTTCTTATTTCCAATTTAATAATACTATTTCAATTTGGTGGCGTGAACAATTTGCTTGAATTTTTTTTCTGGGTCAGAACCGATGTAATAAGTTTTCTTTAGAATTTCTTGGAATTAAAGCCAGGGCTGGTGAAACGTATATAGTGTAACTGTAGGTGATCAAATTGGTAGATTTCTGCAGCACTACCAACAAATTATTCATAGGAGTGTGTAGTTAATTTTGGTCATAAAGAACTTTTGGGAATCCCTACAAGATTCCGGATCATGTCCCAAAATGTGTAATATATAATTTCCTTCAGAATCGATTACAGAAATGTTAGCGTATGTGTAATCCCGGGTTCGTGTAACTTTTCGACAATGTTTCTCTTACAACTTGAGGGAACATTACTTCCCATTCCCTAAAAGCTCGACACAAATGAAATAGGCTGGCTGAATAAATCCAGTCTGTAAGTTTTCGTGTTAAGGTGCTCCATTTAGTCGACTTGTTATACATAAATTTGCATAAATTTTCAAGTTTAAAGCCAGAAAAATGGATCTTAAGGGTTAGTTTTATGTTCAGGAGATTGTGTTTTGGTGGATGGTTTCAACGGGTGTTCCCATCATAAAACATGAAAGTGTGAAAAATACATCAACATAATAATCACTCTCTTAATCCTACCTAATTTTCCCACGATTGAGCACTTAATAATATTTTGCAAGCATTTTTATGTGGATAATGAATTTTTGAATGAAACTAAACATAAGGATAAAAAGTATTATATATCATATTAATGTGACTGCTTACACGAAAAAGAGCACAACCTTATTTCGATTTATTTTAAAATTTACTGAGTACCTAGAACTCGACAAATTTATATAGTTGTTACACAATAATTTTGCTATAGTAAATTCTTTTCGAAAAGAATTTGAGTTACACTTAAAATAGCTCTAAATGATTTTATGATATATTTTAAATTTTTAAAAATAAGTTGATATCCAACAATTTCGAGCTTCGATAAAAAACTGAAGTTAAAAATAGAAATCAGTGCAGGTTTATAAATAAAAAAAATAAAGTAATTGGTAGTTGTTTTTATATAACTATTTTCGAGTAATTGGAAACATTATCATCACAAAAATTTATTATTGATTAGAAATAAATAAGGGGAGACTACTCGAAAATTGGCCGAGTGATTTGTGAGAATATGAATAGGAAAAATACGTATTTTATTCAACAGATGAGCGATACACTTCCTTCAGGAATAACAGCATAGGAATCAATCGACAGCCCTGATGAATCCTTATGGTTGAACTCTGAGATTGATCCTATGCTGCATAGGCGAAAGAGCGGAAATCGGACCGCATCATACAGCAGCACAACGTAGTTGTAAAACTAAAAAGAACCAAGTTCTGTCCTATTATAGTCTCAGTTGAGAACATAGAGATATAAGAATATAGAGGGCATGTTTGCTTACAAAATGGCACAAATTTCTACATAATCTTAGAAGTGCGTCATAAACTTCCCAAGCGTTTCTCGGTTCGTCCCACTGCAATTGTTGCTTAACAAAATTTTGTGTGGAACAAAAAAATTTTATTTTTATTTAAATATCCCGCCTAACAACGCCCGCAAAAGACAAAAGTATATTCGGTCTATTCAATTTTCGGATTTTTTGTTACGTAGAGCATGATAAAAAGATAGGGTTGATTGAAATTAAACTCTAAAAATTTTTTGAAACGTAACTTTGGAATGTGGAACATTTACTTTTTTTATAAATATAAATACTTGGATTTACTCGCACTGAACAATATCTAGAATTCGATTACAGTTCAGTTTGACTTTAAAGATCGAAAGAGATGAAGACATAGACTTCAAAAATTTGTGTCATTTTCTTGGAGACAACTTGTATGGGACATCCCCTCCATATATTCATCTCAGTGGTTGAGAAGAAGTGGATTGTCGCCTTTAAGAGCGTCATTGCGTCTGCAATCTCTTCCAATGATTTAATGAGTACTTTACCAGTTCGTCTCAATTTTCTAATTGCCACCATACGTTCCATACGAATAATGAGGTTGGACACGTAGGTAATTTACATTATTTTTATTGTGCGTCCTCTGAGGAAGTCGTGTTTGCAGAGACTATGGGACCCAACTTGGTGGACACAAGACTTTTAAAACTGGGTTTGCCTATTATTTTTCCTTATATTACTCATATTTTCAACACACCTTTAACCACATATAATTATCCCAATGCGTGGAAAATTGCAAGGATTATACCGATTCGGAAGAAGTCTGGTGCCACTCAGCCTAACGATTTTAGGCCCAACATCATTTTATTAATTCTTTTTAAAGAATTAGAGAAACTAGCTTATCTACAAATTAATTATTTTGTGAATAAATACCAATAACTCCTACCAAACCAGAATAGGGACATAGTAGCCTAACGGTGACCAGATTTGCTGGACTAAAATTCAAAACTCTTCACCTCAGAAGATATAAACAAAAGACCAATTGTAATGTTTTGGTTATGGTTTATAATAAAATGGAAAAATAACATTGCTATTCACAATCGCTATTGAACAGCCAGTTGATGCTTTATTGATTTTATATGTAATTCAGTATCAGCTTTTCCATCTTGACTAACACTAAATTCGCTGGAGTACTGCGTACAAGAATGGATACAGTTCCTGCAAGGAATCGTTAGAAGAACATTTCCTATTTTTCCCCCTTTTATTCATTGTTTTTACACACATTTTAAAAGTAAAAATTTAACAAAAGCCTTAACTTTAGTCGCACTTTCGAACACTTCAAGACTTTAACGACGATTTCAAAGGAAAACTATAAAATAAATCAGTGTTTCCAAATGCTCAACGATGCAGGATTGAACAAAATTTAGTATAATACCTTTTCAAATAAATAGTAACTCGATTACACAATTGTGTGATACATCATTATATTGATTTCGTTACGATAAATTCGGGATTAGCTGTGGGGACACCGGGACGTGTCTTAGAAAATCGGGACAGTCTCGAAAAATTTCGGACGTCTGGTCACCGTACCTAACAGCCTTGTTAAAATTTTCGGAAAAGGTGCATAGAGGTTACTTTAGTTGTTTTATTAAATTTCTCCAAGGCCTTCGATTCGGTCAACCATGTGATCTTGCTTGAAAAACTGGCTTTGCTTTCTCGCTTCCATATGCCTCACTGATTCAGAGCTATTTGACCTATCAGCAGCAACGTGTGCGAGTTGCAAGAAAATTTCTAATTACATTGATATTCCGCAGGGTTCTATTTTTGGTCCTCTTCTATTTGCCATATATATTGATGATCTTGAGGCCAGAAACTTGAAGTGCAATATAATTAAATAGGCTGATGATGCACCAAATCACCAAATCAGTGAGTCTGCCAGAGATATGAATGTTGATCTTGAGCGCGTTCAGAGTTAATGATATTGTAATGCTCTATTTTCCTACATATTTAGTCAATTTTAGTTTTATGGAATTTAAAAACAGTCCTTCTAGAAAATTCAGTAACAGTTTAAAAATATTTCTTATAGGAATATTTAAAGAAAAAAAGTTTTTATTATTTTATAAAGAAAATTAGGTATTAGGTTAGGTCCATATAAAATTTCAAAATAAACGGCGTGAATTCCTCCTACACCTGATCTTATCTGATTTTTAAGTATGTAGTTTTAGTAATTGTAAACGGAAAGTTGTACAAACTCATTTCAGGCAATTGAAGAATTTTGAGGCAAAGGTTTTGTATCAATCAAAATAAACGTTACCTTGTCCTGTATTGTAGGTTCCACAAATAAACGGGTAGGGATATTGCTACACCGCCTGTACCTATCCAGGTATACTTCCGAGAGAGTAATAACGAACAAGGCGGGAGTAGCAGGAAGCATTTAAGTCTGTTGTTTGTATTTATAATGCGCAAGAATATTTCTTGGTAAAATCTTGGTAAAATTGGATTTTCGAATGGGACCTCTGTATCAGAAACATATCATGTAAATACGAACTGCAAACTTGCAAATAAGTCCCTTTTGAGGTTCAATTCCGAAACAATTACACTATCACGTTCAAAGGTAGTTAGGAAACCCGTATAATTCTTAATTATATCGGCTTAAAGTACTTTATCCGACAACTTTTCGATGCGTTTTGTTACTTTCTTAGAACGAATTTTTGGATCTTGCCAATGACTGGACTCTGGAACTGAAAGATATTGGGATAAATTTGGGTGCTTAAGTTGCAAGGAGACTATGTCCCAGAAGAAAGACGAGTTCAAGCTGCACCAATCCCATAAAGCAGTCCTGCTGAAAACTTGCTATCTAGGTTCTCTGTAGAAGATAATTCCGTCCCTGAAATTACAAAGAAGAAATTCTTTTTTTAATTTTTCGAAATTACCTTGTCAGCACTGAAAATTTTAATAACTTAAATTTATTATATCTACAGGACTATAAGCCGCGCAAACGCAAGTTTTGGCCCACGTCGGTGGTCGAGCGGGCTGAGCCGCACGTTCGCAGAGCTTCTTCCCTGTTGGCATGGGTTGGACACGGCGATTTTTCTGGGTACCAATGGTTGAGGCAATTCTACTGACAAGCATTGTATTGTGGCTCACTTGCAACATTTGTTAGGTTAAAATTTCCCAATCTCCTCTTCCCTAATACCTCTCTCCCATACTGCGAAGTGAATCACACTTTTACAATTAATGTAAAAAATTCTGTTACTAGGTAATTAGTTTTTATTTTTTAATATTAAAAATTAAACATTAAAAAGTAAATTAATATCAAAAAATTAAACAATTAACCGCCAGAAGATCTCC
>QYTT01088754.1:5390-22022 GCA_006980735.1 Dasypogon diadema | reverse complement strand
TATTTCGTAATATATTTGTTTTATTACTTGCTGTTAACTTATTCCTAAACAGGGCGTCTCAGTTAAAATGACTAGACGGGCTTCCAGTCATAGACCTTTACGAGACAAACAATTGCATTTGAAAGTTGTTCGCTCGTTTCTTACGAAGAAGCCCGTATAGTTTATTAGACGTAATTTCTGTACAACCCTGATGCCATGTTATAGAAAAAGAATGATCCTTTTAAATGGGTGCTCACTCACTCTTCTACTTTCCTTTGTTTAGGAGCTAAGAATTTTTAAAATCAAAATACCCTTTTTACATAAATATACAAATCTCCCAAAAATAACGAACCCACGCAGGAAGCTCATATACAGCGTACAGGGACTTCCTGTTTTATTGCCACAAAACGATCACAATTTATGAAAAGAATCATAAGTTTCTCAAATGGCTTTACATGTGCCAAATTAGCAAATAATATCTGCCCAATTTAGCTCTATTAATATAACTAATAAATATGTACACAAATATATAAATCCCAGTTAAAGTGTCACATTTTGTAAATTATATAACTAGCGTCATAAAGTGTAGTTATTTAATTGAAATATCTGTATTGCCCCTTGGGTTTAATAAAATGTCAAAGTAATTCATTTGTATGGCAATGAGCATAAAAATGTCTGTTTATTTGAATCTGTTAAATCAGCGGCGACATATCGCAAGCAGATGAATAGGGCCTATGTATCTACCAAAAGTTTACATTGTCTACGTAAACTATGCATATCTACATGGTCTACCCCAGAGTGTAGACAATGCAAATCTACGCGTAAATACCCATCACTGGGCGTTTCCCCCTAACTTCCGACAGAAGCAACAGTTTTATAGTACTTGCGCTTTAAAGTATATACATATATATTTATTTATAAAGTATTCTAACTTACGCGATCGAAAGTAAGCAAGAGCAGTCTCTTTCGATTGGAAACGAAAGAAAAAGCATGTCAAATGGAGCAACCGAAAAACTACAGAATTTTCTTGCCGACCTAATAAAACTCCATAGTAATTCTATTGTTTTGATCGAAAACTTCCATATTTTTGATTAACCTCTTCTTCGTTTATATTTTTTTATGTATATATTTGCTTGATCGACATCTGAAAACCTACTTAATAAGATGTATGTCCTCAACTGTCAAGCAGAAACCATAAATTTAAGATATCGTTTACTTCAATTACTTTGTGGTCAAATTTGTATTCTCTGATCAATTTCGCAGTGAACGACAAGATTTCTTCTTAAGTTTCTTTTTAAGATTTAAGTTAAAGTTAGTATATTCGAATTTGTTCAATGCTGGTTTTGTAGAGATCCTTGAATAGCACTTGATAAGTACTGAAAGAAGCATTTCTATAGAGGGGCTCTTAGGCCCCGACCACCGACAAATGTGGGTAAAAGATGTCAGTAACGCTTACGATAGGCAGACATACAGTGTGCATGCATAGCATAGGCGTTCTGCAGAAGAAGCCTTATTTGATGTGGGTTAATTTCTTGCATATTTTGCATAGCAAATTTCCACTGATACTTTGCCAATTTTAGCAGCTGTAGCATGAACGAAACAAGTCCAATGCTATCCGCTGACCACAGAATAATTGGCTTGCACTAATGGCTTGAAAATGTAAATAAATTCTGATATTACTGCACATTCCAGCCATCTCTCTAGGTAACCAGACATTTTCCATATCAATCTATCCATCTATCTATCTATTGCCGCTGTAAAATTTCAGGTAAATCACGGCAAGTTCCGTTATTACTGAGCCACTTTACATTACAATCATACTAAAATCACCTCACTAGCATTTACCTTACCGGACTATTACTTATTTGCCTGATTTGGGCGTTGGTTTCATGATCGTGCCGAGGTGTTATATTTTACACTGCAATTCTATCACTTTCCGTCCACTAATGGTGTAATTCCTCTACATTTTAGGTAAAATCTCGTCACTGCTTATTGACAACTTAATTACCCTCCGGCACTTTTTTTAATCCGGGTGACCTCTAATAAATGACTGACATTGGTTCTAATCTCTTAATTGAGACATTTTTCGAAATTTACTGTTTGTGGTCGTTGCTGAACGCACCCCACAACATATCATGCAAATAACTCCGCATTAAATTTGATTAGACCGCTCGCAACATTAACTATGCAACGCATTACAGGTAATTACAATAATCTCTTATGTACATGGCCTCTCCTAGTCTAAATCGGATTTTCAATTGACAGCTGCCATGAAAAATTAATTGAATCTCATTTCCACCGACTTTACATATTTCCATAGTGCGCGTAAGCGTAAAGGATTTTCACAGCTCCATAAAATTAACACATGGACGACGGGGTAGTCTAAACACATGTATGTAGTTGTGCGATACTATATGGTGGCAAAAATTCAAATGTAGAGGCGTAAAGGTCATTTTGAGGGCAAAATTTGTAATTATAGTTCGTGTGAAAAGTCTTTTTTGTTTCTGTTTTTTTTAAATAATATTTTAATATTTTGTGGGGCTAACGAGAGGCGTGCGAAGGAAATTATTTTCTTCGCATATAGGATTCGGGCGAAGCGACCATAATAGGCTTTTAAATTTTTGTAGCCGATGGAATGTTTTTTTCACGCATATTTAACCGTTAGGCTATCTATGGGGTTCATGTGTCCCACTGTAGGAGGATGCAGGCACTAATGAGAAAATAGCGATTACAGCAATAACAAGCATAACCGCACTAAGATCCAGTGCCTGCGTAATTCCTTTCTTAGCCTGCCAACAAATTGTCATACTTTTCCATCGATTTTGGTGCTGTTTTATGAACCATTTCTCGATTAGGTGATGTTCCTTGCACCAGCCTTCTACCACTTCGAGAGCATGCCTCTACAAGTGTGGAGAGTAAGGAGTCAACTGTAACATTCCCCAGAAAAGGAGAAAATATTTCTCTCTGTGGACACTCCCACGATCCTACCCCTAACACTGGTGTGACCGGTCTGAATCCTGATTGCCCTATTACTCAACACCCATTTTACCACCACTGCGCTAGCAAGGCAATTTTCAGTTTTCCATACCGAACTTTGTCAAAGACACCTTCTATGCCCATCATCCCGGCCAAAGCAATATCACTAACAGAAAGAATTTCAGATTGACCGGGATAAAGCATTTCGCCTCGGTGTAATCCTTTTTCCATGGCTTCCCTAGAAAGATCACCCTTGTTTTCGTCCACTTAACCGGTATATGCCCTGACACAAGACAAGTGATAAATATTCCCCGAAGTCATGGTGTAATGGCCTCTTTGGCCCACTGTAGAAGGCAGGCACTCCCTCCAAGGACACCATCCTTTCCGCCAGCATTTCGGTTTAATTTCATGGCTGTGCGATTACGAGACATGGCTTCCTAGAAAATGTACCTCCAACTCCATTAAGATCCTCTTCGTCTCCTCCTGCAGATTAGCACTACAACCACTTTTCTCTAAAGGACCCCGACAGAACAATCAAGGAAGAATGAATATTTCTCACGCTCTGTTGTACTCCTATGATGAATACTCACGCATCAAAAATAGCCAATTTTTAAATTGCTATATAATCAGCGAATAACCAAACTTCTTGTCTCTACAGTTCTAGAATACGTTGGACCAAAGTGGAGAACATTTGTGGCTAACATGTCCATTGCCATTTTCTTTACGGCCTCATCCTGCGCACTTCCGTGGATCGCATATTACTTAGCTGACTGGAAGCTGCTGGCCATAGTTACATCAGCCCCCTTAATCTTGGCTGTGTTTACACCATTGGTTGTTCCTGAATCGGCGAGGTAAGTCTTCCATCACATGCTCATCTATTGAATACTAGAATTAATCATCTTCCTTGCAGGTGGTTAGTTTCTCAAGGAAAAATCGAGAAGGCGATCAAAATTTTAAAGAATTTCGAACGAGTCAATAAGAAGACTATTCCTGCGGAAATGTATAAGGATTTCAGCAGCAGTTGTGTCCAAATGCAGGAGGAGGAGAGTGCCCAAAAGAGCTACTCTGTGCTTGACTTGTTCAAAACACCTCGGCTTCGGAAAATAACCATTTTGCTGATCTTGATTTGGATGTCCATATCTCTCGCGTTCGATGGACACGTTAGGAATGTTGGATCTCTCGGCCTGGACTTGTTCATTACTTTCACAGTCGCATCAGCCACAGAACTGCCCGCGGACACATTTCTAACACTCACCTTAGACCGCTGGGGAAGACGATGGTTGGCGTGTGGGACTATGGTTATGAGTGGAGTTTTCAGTCTTTTGGCAACCACAGTTCCAGTCGGTCCATATTTTGCAACCTTAGCTATCCTGGGTAGATTCAGTGTTAATGTGTCCTACAACATTGGTCTTCAATATGCTGCGGAACTTCTACCGACCGTTGTTCGTGCCCAGGGCGTTGCATTTATCCACATCATGGGTTACGTTGCGAGTATCGTGGCCCCATTCGTCGTCTACTTATCTGTAATTTCCCCTGCTCTTCCCTTGGTTGTGCTGGGAATTGTGGGAATCATTGGAGGACTCTTATCACTTATGTTGCCAGAAACACTAGGAAATGAGCTGCCACAGACACTAGCTGACGGAGAGGAGTTCGGACGAGGACAGCGGATTTGGGACTTCCCGTGCTGCGGGAAGAAGCCTGATCCGGATGATATCGCTGAGAAAGGTGTTCCGTTCCAGCGCACTTCAGGTAGAGCTACCTTGCGGGGCGCCGTTCAAGCTGAACTACGATCGAGTTTGCTGCGGCGTTCTCTTAGAACGAACAAGGCCTCTACGTGATCACTGCATAATTTTTGCTAGTCCTAAAATTATCGTAGTAAATGTGAGCTTTGAAGCTAAAGCCAAATTTTCTCTAGTCGGTAGATCGTGTGATCCTCAGTTTCTTGGTTTCGAAACCTTCCTAATAGCGTAGTTAGTCGTAGAAGGTTAGGTCAGACGGGAGGTAAATGGGAGTGTCCCTACCTACTTGACTCATTTGTCGTTTTTGTTAGAGTAATGTATTAATACTTAATTTAGGCACTGTGAATGTTCACATTATTTATTTGTAGCATCTCTGAAAGATCGAATTTCATTATATAAATTGTAAGTGTAGTTGCGCGCCACAAAGGGCCAGCAAAGTGCACTGAGAGATTTTTCAAATTTGAAGCAGTATTTATTCGGAAAATGTGATATGGTTGAATAAATAGCAAAATATATACGTCTGTCATTTAATGTGTTTTTACTTTTTACACAAAGAGAAATCATCCATGTATAGTTGTAAGGTTCCTTACTGTTGTCCTGCAATTTATTATTTTAAACTAATTTTAGTGGCGACTTTTACAGGTACTTTTCCAAATGCACGAAAGGCTAAAAGGACAACAGCCTGACGTTGACTGTTTTTATTCCCATGCTGAAAGTGATGCACGAACCTGGCTTATTCGGTTCAAAATATTTATTTCATACTTTTTAACTTTATTACTTACTTTCGCCTGCTTCGCGCGGTTCATCAAGGAAGCACTATCCCAGTTATCTACGTCTTTTCGCCGAGAGTGATGGAGAGTGGCATACGAAATGCATCACTGTGTCCGAATTCAACCCGAATGCATAATTTTTTTTATCGTTCATAAGAAAGTGGTAAATAAATAAATGAAACCTTTCATCTACCATGTAGGCCCCACCAGCTGCCTCTGCATGTAATACTTCTCCTTCTCCTTCATTTCCGTACACGAGAGGTCTACAAAGTTCTTGTCTAAAGTCAATGGACCTGATGGTATCTCGCCCCTACTTTTGAATCAAAACGTATTTTTCAATCATTATGGAAACTCTCCCATGTTCAGTCAACTTCTAAAAAAAGGAAGGCATGCAATCCCTCTGACTACAGGCCAATAATAATCACTTCTTTACACAACTGGTAAAATCCTTCGAAACCTTCCACGTAATACATAATCGGCAATATGGCTTTCGCTCCGGATACTCAACTGGCTACTTGGAGACGTCCCTTACAGACCGTTGGCACCATTGCCACCATAGCTTCGGTGAGTCGGGGCTGTTATGTTGGACATCTCGAAAATTTTTGACAGAGTCTGGCACTCTGCCCTTTTAGCCAAACTCCCAGCATTTGGTGTCGACCCTTCTGTCCTTACTTGGATTGGAAGTTTCCTTTCTGATCATTCTATTCGTGATACTTTGAACGGTGTCATCTCTAACGCTTGCAATATTAATGCCGGCATGCCATAGGGCTCTGTATTGCCACTACTCTCTTTTCTGATCTTCACTAATGACTTCTTATCTCTTACCTCCAATTCAATTCAAAGTATGATGACAGTACCTTGATTTCGCATACTCATTGTTACTCAATGTTACTGATAACAATCGAATACGCGTGATTGCATCACTTAGCACAGTAAGTATTTTATATTCACCTAACTTGAGCATCTTATCAGTTCAGGTATCCAACAATCTTAGTTAGACAGATCACATCTTTGCTATTGCAAATAATGCGATGAAGTGCACCTATGCATTTGATCTAGCGCTCATCTACAAGACTTGAGTTTAATTCCCATATTTGGGCAGGGGTATCAGAACGTGCTGCGTTGTCCGTGCTAGATAAAGTCAAAAAAAAACTTTCAAGCTCATTGGGGATTATACGATTACTTCTAAAATCGACTCTCTAGAGCACAAACACAATGCCACTTGTCTAACGCTCTTTTCACTACTTTAGTGGACATTGCTCGAAAAAAAAATCTGGTCTGATTCCTTGTAGATTAATCCCTATACGTGATACCCGCGCTTCGAGCCGCCTTCACCCTTTCGTCCTTGAAACAAGATCTAGAGATCTAGCAGAGCAGTGAAGTTTCAAGAATACATCTTGAGCCGAACTATAATCAATATTGAATCAAGCCTCACGCCAAGGTTGACAACAGACTGCACGCGAGAGATGTTAGCAGTGGCAAATGCGTAGCCATAGCTGATAGTATCACGCCTCCTAAAGAATGACATGACCTCGCATTTACTTATATTGAGCTCCATTGTGGCCACACCAAGAATGGAAAACATTCAAGTCCCCTTGAAAAGAAGCGCAGTCGTCAATATCATTGATAAAGGAGAAAATCTTCATATCGTCAGCATAAATCAATACATTAGAATGCCTCAAAAGGTGCACGACATCGTCAATAGCAAGGACAAAAATAAGAGGACCCAGATGACTACCCTGGGGCACCCCAGACGTAGCCTTTATGATTCTAGACCGAACACCGCGAAAGAGCACCTGATACGACCTATCAGACAGATACGACTGAATCCATCTCAAAAATAGAGTTGGAAAACCCAGTTTCTGTAATTGAAATAAAATAAAAGAATGCGACAATCTGTCGAAGGCCTTGCTGAAGTCAATATAAATGCAATCGGTTTGTAAATTATTTCTAAAAACACAGATTGTCTTAGAGGTAAATTCTAATAAGTTTGTTGTAGCCCTGGCTGTCAGTGCGATTGCCTGGGAAAGAATTTATTTATTTCATAATAAATAAAATGTCCTCAGATTCGGAATAGCACACAATGATTAGCGAACGCGAACTCCAGAGAGGCCTCCTCAAGAAAATAATCAGTGCGCCGATTATTATTTAATATGCCTATTGGCAAATCAACTTCTTCCATATCAAGATCGGACTGAGTTGATGTTGAGATAGTCCTATACTGTGTTTCCATCAGGGGCGTAGCTACCGCTATAGCAGTTGTAGCAATGATACAGGGCCCCTTGAGCTAGAGAGACCCCAACATGCGTAAGTAAAAAATCGTAAGACGTTATGCGTTTGAAAACCCCCGAACTTTACACTGAGTTGGAATCGTTTTATAAAAAATTCGTTTTATAAGTAAATTCGTCGAAAAACATGCATCAAAATTAAAATTAAATATGTTTAACGCAAAGAAAAAAGGAGATAAATGATTGTATTAACTTTTTCCAGATTCTGGTGTAGACCTCAGCTTCAAATTAGAAAAGATAATGCAAATTATCTAATTTGTCGCTGAGATATATCTATTTGTTCATGAGCGACTCAAGCTGCGGCACGGTCCGCTCAACTAAAAAATTAATATCTCTTCAACAATTTGTGTACGAAAACTGTTTAAAATCTACAAAAATGACAGTATTGCGCAAATTGGCTGATTTCGCATTGATGCACATACATATATGGTTGTTAACTGTCTTTGTTAAATATTTTGATTTCCTTACTTAGATATTGTGACATTATTTCGCCGAGTGATTAGCTTCTCGATATTATGTAAAAATATGTAATATTTAATTTAATTGGACTTGTAGAGTCTTCTGAAGTACGTGGTCTACCAGAGCCCCCGCAAATAGGAGAAATTTATAACGAAGATTTTGGGAAATGTGAAGAATCTAATAATATATCTTCTTCAGCTGAAGGAAATTTTGGTGACAGCCTTACAGAATATTAAAGAAAAATAGTTTTTAAATTGGGGCCATTTCAACCTCAAGGACCGTTTCCAAAGGATCCATCAAGAATAAAGCGATGTTTTTCAAAGATTCATTACTCCTGTTTAAATAAGGCTGGCGTAAAAATTGTAAGGCCATCAAGGTTATGTTATTCCACTATTTTAAACAAAGCATATTGCCATTTTTGTTGATTGTTAGCGGATCGTCAAAGTAAATCGTATTCCTCTGCATGGGTTAATGGTGTTTCCGTTAGAAGCAATTTTACAAAAAATACAATTGGCCACGAAAAATCACAGCAGCATATAAACTCTTTCTTATAATAATTGGTTTCAAGGAAATACAAATGATATTTATTTGAAAAGTGAAATAATAGTCAAATTGCTTTCTGGCGAAATGTGCTGCATTGTCTAATTAATTTATAATTACTTTAGCGTCGTGCAATTTACCCTTAATAGGTCACGATTGCAAATTTGGGAATTTTATGTCTGTTATGCACTTATTATCTAACTATGATCCTGTCTTAAAAGAACGTCTTTTAAAGCCAAAGGGTGACATAAGTTATCTAAGCCCCACGATTCAGAATGAGATTATTAATTTGCTCTGAACCACAGTTAGGGAAAATATTGGTTAGGAAATTAACAAAGCTCCTTTTTTGTCGATTATTATGGATACAACACAAGATCCATCAAAAATTGACCAACTTTCTGTGGTCTTTGGATATATATCCATAACAGAAAATAATGGTGTACCTAAACAAATCAAAATCTGTGAGTCCTTTTTGGAGTTTAGATCTGTAGCCGATTGTACTGCAGGAGGACTTGAATCTGAAATTTTAAATACAATCGAAGAATATGGAATTGATTTGTCCAAATGTAGGAGACAGGGTTACGATGGTGCAAATGTAATATCGGGCATATATATGGAGGAGTACAAGCCCTTATAAAAGAGCATGAGCCAAATGCTGATTACGTTCATTTAAATTAGAAATTCAGAAAATTCATACCATTTACTCGCAGAATTATTATTCATAAATTTCAATAGCCTCGCCTCCAGTTTCCCAGAGGTTATAACAGTATGCTTACTATTTTTGACCCTACACCGGTTACAACCGCAACAACTGAAAGAAGCTTTTCTAAATTAAAACTTATTAAAAATTATGTTAGAACTTCTTTGGGACAAGAACGCCTATCGGAGTTAACAAAATCAATACTGTCCACAGATAAGGAAAAACTAGAGAAACTAAAAAGCAAGAAAAGTACATATTTAACCATTAGACATTTTTTTAGAGTTAGGTTTTTTAATATGTATTGATTGTTGTTTTTGTTATTTTCTAATTCATACTTTTTCATTTTAAAATTTAAAGTTGAATTAAGATAAATTAATACTTAACCAAATTATTCTAGTGATTTTACAAATACAAGTGACCCTTTTACAAATGAATTTAATGTCTACACAATTCGAATTCACATTTGCATAAATTGAATTAATGTTTTTTCAATTTAATTTAATAATTTAGTAAAATTAATCCACGTTTGCACAAATTGAATTCACTTCAAATTTTGTAAAATTTGAGCCGGAAGATCTATAAAGTTTCTATACATGAAATAATGCAGTTCAACTACATTTGGGTGTTTGATAGTAAGTCCGGACTTTTAAAGTTTCAAATTGGTTTAATCGATTACCTGGTAACATCTTACCCAATATGAACTTGATGAAGGTGTTTGATACCACGATCACTACCCACTACCTCTCTCAGCTGAATGCCTTTCTACCCCGTCTTGTTGAAAAGTTTCTAGCGTGGATCTTTTGGTCAGTTTTTTGCAAATAACCCCATCCCTTCGCTACATTCTAGACCATCATGCATAGATATAACTAAGATTATACTTTGCTTGCCTGAAGTGTTTCAAGATATCCGTGATAACTGGCGAAAAGGAAACGTTATCCTGCACCGGTGATAACACTCTACTCTCAAAAATTAGACGAACCAAACATAAAAACGATGAATCATCCACCATACAGCCCCGATTGGCATTCAACGACTTTTTTTTATTTCCACAGGTGAAAGCTTAGTTGCAGAGAGTCCGCGCTTTATAATACTTCAATCCAGGAAACTGTCGATGCTTTCAAAATAGAGATAAATGACATACCTCCAGAAATATAGAAAAAACATTTTTAAAATTGGATCCTTCGAGTGCAAAACTGTATTGAATGGTATGGAGAATGTCTTGAGAAAATGTCATAAAATTTTCAGAGTAAAGTGCCGTATTTTACTCCATATAATTGGCTCGGAATTAAGTATTTGTAATTTAAGGAGAAAATTCGTGCATAATCCCACACAAATTGTTGCTGTAACGAAACGCGTCAGTCCCATCATCACAGAACCTAATTATCCTAGAAGTAGTTGAATACACAAAGACTTTAAGACTAATATTTCTCCTTTAATAATTAATGCACTTTCGTAGAACGAAAATAATTTCGAAGCTTACAAGTGTTGTCGCAATCTTCCCACGTACGTTGAAAGTCAGTAATGAAATTTCTTCTGCCTTTAAATATCTTAAACGCCCACAAATTATGATACATCAAAACACAGCTCTGATGCTGGAATACGTTGCTTTTCGTAGTATCATAATTCTGTTTCTGTTTCTGTTTTGCTTTTAACTTATTTCAGGTCATTTCCAAGCCCCGCTGAACCCGAACGTATTGTGCATTTCGATTAGCACGTACCAAAGCTTTCGCCAAGGTAGTCTTGCCAGTTGTCGAGAAATTAATGAGTGAATTATTTGCAGGCGAAGAATTCCTGTTAACCGTTTATGGGAACAGTATTATACAATGTGGAGAATTATGGGGGTTTTGTACTCCCCATATATAATTATTGATACAAAACTCATTTAATAAAATTTCACTACAAACAGCAATTTAAATTTTTTGTTTTTGGAAAAATAAGGGAAACTTCGGATTTTTCAATTCAGTTTGAAAGTTTTATGAGCGTTATTTTATCATATATTCTTTAGAAGTTTCGTTCGTTTTGCTCAATAAGTTTCAAGTTACTCAAAAAATTGTTTTTTCACGAAAGCGTAGTATTAGTCACACATTAGTATCACGCGGTGCATTATCATCAATATCAAATTAATTGCCTAAAACTGAAAAAAAAGAACTCACTGAACTAAAGCTCTGGTCATACGACAAGTTATAATGGTTATTGCGATGTCACAATTCTATTCCAATACAATCCGCGTCAGGATTGTACATGAAATACGTCATTTTTACATCACAATTCTATTCATTAGAGCTTACTGTCTGACTAGACATTAAAAATTTGGAAAGAAAACTCATTATGCCACACCTATTAAGAAGGTTGAATAATGAGCGGATTCCCTTGGAACTGCAAACAGTTCTATAGCTAGAAACTAGAAAAATTCGAATCCATCGACATGTAGGAGATGTCATTTTTAAGCTTCATAAAAATTGCAGTAGAAATGCAGTGACTTTAAAATAAAAATAAATTAGATGCCATCAAGAGTATTTTATTACAGAGTAAAACTAATTTGCGAATTAAACAAAACAAGGCGAAAATCTGTGTATTAACACTTTCACGCCGGCGCTTTATTAATAAGAGAACTTTCTCATGTTGAATTTAGTTTATCATGTAATATTCTCTTAAAGTTCTCGCATCAACCACCGGTGGCTCACGTCGGCGTGAACGTGTTAACAAAACTTTATCCCTCATTAATTTGTACCTTTTTGCAACGAGAGCTTTAAAGATTTTGTCCTATTTTTCTTAATTTAATGGTAAAAATTTACTTTTATCGCTTACTGCATTAGGGAAGCTATAAGCAGTACACGAACTTTTATTTCAAAAATTCAAATAAAAAATTTTAAGGATGTGAAACCAGCTATAGATTTTTATGCGGAAGACTTGGATGGGTATGAAAGTACATTGTAGGCTGAATTCCAGCTGTGGAAGCGAAAATGCTCCACACTTTCTTATTCTATATCTTCGCCATTGGAAGCATTAGATAAATGCCCGAACGACGTTTTTCCAAATATACATGTGCTGCTTAAAATATTTTGTGTACTGCCAATCACGACAGTTTTCTCCACACTTCGAAGGCTCAAAACATATTTATGCAATTCAATAAGTGAAGATCGTCTTAACGGCCTCGCCCTGTTAAACGTTCATCGCGATGTATGTATAGATCCAAATATAATCCTCGATATGGAACCCATCTATCGCTAAAGCGTCTACAGCGCCCCCTCTGTTTAATAAGCAACACTCACTTAAAATCAGACCCTTTTTCGAAGTCTCACTGCGATCATAAGCTAGTAAATTTCACGGTAGTGCTCTCCTACTTTCTTCTTTCGAAAACGAGAAAAGACCCTAGAGGTAAGAAGAAAAAATGTAATCAATAGTGTTGAATTTTGATATATTCACATCTGGCATTCAAATCTGCAGGCTGTCCTACTGCCAGATTTGTGTCTCACAACTTTTGTCTCAAACATTTTGTTCGAAAACGTATGACTACTGAGTATTAATTCAAAGGGTTATTCGACTTTGAGGTGACCCCTATCACTTAACCCGTAAATGAACCAAGATAAACTTTTATGATCTCTTCATTTCCGGTGTCAAAAATGGAGTATTATATTAAAAAATATTAAGTTGACCTCCAAGTGACTTCCAAATTTAACCCTGGATCCGAGAACCATTTACCTATCTCCGCAGAAGCGTTCACACATTTCAGTAGAAATGAATAAAAACTATATCGGCGACCCTGCATCGCTCTTCCCAGGAAGCCAGGACAATAAGCTTAAAACGCTCGTGATAAGGCCGAAGAATCATAGGGTCATTCCAAGGCAGATTTACAAGCGCAAATCGAACGAACCTGCGCTGACTCGAACGGACTCGAAACGGCCACTGTGGACAGCATAGAAGAGATTCCAAACGTGGAATGTGTATTCAAGCAACGGCTTGACGGACGAGTTATACAGGGCTAGAGAGACCTGGAGATTAGAAAACTCCTTGGACCAGCGCCTGACAAAACCAAGAACGGAGTTGCCTCTTGAAGCAATATAGGAGACAAAATCGAGTTTAGGATCCAACACGGGAGGCAAAAATCTCGAAAACTTTAACGTAAAAAATTTCAACATCAGCGTCAATGTCACTATTAGAGAGTAAGGCCCCAAAATCTATGGAGACAAGTCTATTCGATAAGTCAGCAAAGTTTGAAAGTTAAAAAAGAAACCCGATTCGTCGCCGTGGCTTATATTTCTGGGCTTATAGCAAACTGATATAAAAAGTGGAGGATGATACGAATCGACAGCAGACAGAATAGTTGAACTAGGTTCAACCATTATGTTACTTGAGTCAGAGGAAAAAACAAGATCCAACTGCCTACCCAGAACATTTACAACATTGCTCACATGGTGCGAGCCCAAGGAGGCTTCCGTATCTAGGAATTGAAACTCCCTGAATGAGAGGCTACCACTGGGAAGGTAATCATCGTCATCGTCGTTATATACACACTCAAGACTGGGTAAGTTAAAGTCTATCAGAAGGTTTCTCCTAATGGCAATATAGTTTATTTCTATGTGTATCATGAATATTTTTGTGCGTTACAAACGTTTGCTGAAAACTAGAATACCCCACATCTATGGTATAAAAAGTGAGTGAAATTCTGACTGTTTCGGGAAAACAAAGTCAGTGGCGCTTTGAGAAATTAAAGCTTGTAGAAATAAAAAAAAAACTTAAATACCGAGTTTATTTTGGCAATTCAACATATTAAGCAGCACGATAGAGATCAAAATGTCAGTAAGGGTATTCACGCTTCGGTGTATTCGGGCTTCTATTTGTGTATTCAGTGTAAATTTTCTGTCTCTATAGAAATAACTATGAAAGATTTTCAAATTTACAACTTTTTATATTTACAAGCCTAAATACAAGAAAGCGTAAATGCCCGTATCGTATTTTAAATCGAGGGTACAAATTAAAATAGTCCTAAATCAAACAAGAAAAACAATTCAGAAAAACATTTGAGAAACTCAAAACCAATTCCAATAAATCTATTTATGTAATTCGCACTACAGTGGTAACAGTAGTGCTTATCGTAAAATTGCAAAGTTTAACAGAGCTTTTACCTACATTCCCACCAGTTTAAGACGAATGACCAAAGCAGCCTCCACCGGATCCATTGATAACTTTCAAAGCATTCAGTAGATTTTCTTTGTCCGTAGGAAGCTGACTTGTGCGTGTTCTATCACTTTAGGTAACGTTACGTGTGCTTCCGATAGTCTAAGTCTACTACAGCAAATCCGGGTTCTCCTTCTCACTGGACACTTAAAACTCGTGCGGTCCTCGGGAATTTTGTGTGATGATTCACGTGTGATTCAAGTGGTAATCTGTTGAAATATAGCAGCTATGTTGAAAGTTTACGGGTGCATTTTGGCTGTTGCGGCCTTCACCACTTGTTTAGTTTCTGCGAAGGTAATTTAAATATTATGTCACCTGTTGGCAGTACCCATAACGTTTGATTAGACAGCAACGGACTACTTTGAGCGTTTGGTGCAACTGGACAACAATAACCACTTGGAGTATGTGTTGTCGAATATATTAATACCGAGAGTAGTTGGAACGGAAGGCCATGAAAAAGTAGCAGATTTTATTAAAAAGTAATTTCACTAAACCTTCATGTTCTCATAATAATTTGAATGCGTATAGAGAACTAGAAAGCCTGGACCTGACGACAGAGGTGGATCAGTTCGTTGCATCAGTCCCACTATTTGGAAATCTGACCTTTTCGAATATCATAGGATTCTTTAATCCAACAGCTGATGAATTTCTCGCTCTAGCGTGCCATTATGATAGTAAATATTTTGCTGATAATCCTGAATTCGTAGGAGCTATTGATTCTGCTGTTCCGTGCGCTATTATGCTGAATGTGGCTAAAGTACTACTTCCTAATCTTCAGCAGCATAAGAACAGGAATGATATAGGATTGATGGTAATATAAAATTCCAAATAAAAGACATGGTAACATTAAAGTGGTCCTAATCTTTTACTTAGTTGATATTTTTCGATGGAGAAGAAGCTTTTAAGGAATGGACTCAAGAAGATTCAGTTTATGGATCTAATCACTTAGCAAGGAAGCTAGCGGGAAGGAAATCTTCACTACAAAAAACAAACCAAGTTGTAAATGATATCGACCGAATTGTGAGTACCCACGAAAGCTTTTCTGTTAATTGCGACAGTCAAGGTGTTAAGTGCTAAGTTAACATAACAGAATTTGAAACATTCAAATACTAAGATTAGCTACCGTATTTGTTAGTATTTTTCTCCATATGATATCTCGAACTGTGCTGAGAAGAAGCTTTCTGTTGTGGATTGTTCACTTTTTGCTCTCCACGTTTTAAAAAAAGTCGCAAAATAAAGAAAAAGAGGCAGAAAGGGGACGCTATTAAAAAAAAGCAGGAAGACCACGTTGACAATCCTTTCCTGTGATCCAGAGAATTCATTTCATATCCTTGAGAATAATTTTCTCAATTTATTAAAAAAAATGTACTTTTTCCTCGAAAATTTATACTGGCACAAAATAAAGATAAAAATAAATAAGAAAATGGTTATGCTACAGAATTATAGGTACGATTGAGCAGAGAAGAGGAAAAATTTGCGCTTCATATTAAAAATTATAATTAGAGAATAAAGCAGGAATGGCAAACGAAATTAAATTGAAAATATAATTTTGTGCTCAAAAAATATAATTTCTTGTCACAGACGAAATTCATTGTAAAATTTACATTTCTTTCCTAGCGACGAAATTAAATTAGAAACAAAAATCGAACATAATTCGTTGTCGTACTAAAATTACGATACGCATGCAAATATGGCTATACCAGTAAAAAACGAAATTAGTATGTAAGAAATTATTGAAAAGAAGCAACAATTAAAAACAAGCGCCAACCCTAACCCAAAACGAAGTTAATTAAAAGGGTTAGTATTAAACATAACCCTAACCAATAAAGTCTATACCGTCAACAATCAAAAAGCGGGTTAACCTGTAACAGTTGGTACCGCTTGCACCGCCTATCTCACTACAGGAGCCATAAGTTTTCTACACTAACGTATAGGCGAGAACAACATGAAATCCTTCTTAGGGAGTTCATGGGGGCAGGAAAAATCATCCACGACGACTATTT
>QYTT01088753.1:23850-37285 GCA_006980735.1 Dasypogon diadema | reverse complement strand
TTTTTTGTTGGCGTTTGGTGGAGAAGTCTTCTATGAATTCTGGCAAGAGTTCAGCGCCGCGTGGGCCTTCAGTTGGGTTAAGGTTGATCATGCTAACTCTCTTGTTGGGAAAGTTTTCAGCGGGCTACGTGCTTTATGGGTATCAAGTTCTTATACACCGCTCTTCACTCGCCTGCTGCTCACTCGTTCGTTACTTTTTTCCTGTTATTACATATGGTTGCGAGGTATTTTTGCTTTATTGTTAAGTCTTTAGTTCTTTTTGTTTTTTCTTTGTATCTTTATTTCTTTTCTTGTTTTCTTTTAATATTATATGATAAATATTTTTCTTCAATATTGTACTTTTTAAAAGATCTAGAATCTCATTGTACAATGCCAAAATAAAAATAATTGTAAAGCTATTGTAAAACTATTAATTTTTTTTAGCTTTGAGTATCCATTGTCTTATTTTATATCAGTATTGCATACCGATATGATAAAAAAAATGGATGAGGGGAAATATTAAACAAGTATAAACTTTTGTATAATTCTCGTATAAACACATGTTGTAATAATCATGTCAAAAGGTATAGCAAATTAATTGCGAAAGAAATGTCGAAATTAATTAAATTGACTTAAATTAACTTTATTATTAAACTGCAAGTGAAATGTAATTTTAACTAATGAATACTTGACTACCTGTTAAAATAAATTACGAAACAACTATCGAAATTAACTAAATTGATATATATATATATGAAAATTCAAAATAACGTAAGATAGAATACCTTAAAATTTCTTTAATTAGTAAGGGTTAGAAGATTAAGAAATAAAAGAAATTTATTATTGAATTATAAGTGAAATGTAATTATTAAATTAATAACTGCATAATTACCTATTAAAATAAAATATGAAAACAAGAATACTGATTGTAAAAAAATACGAATTAAATAAATTAGAACTGAAGAGATATAAGAAAACAAGACAAAAATTTGAAATTAACGATTTTCGGAGGAGACATCTGTCCCTCAACATCAGAAGTACCTACCGACCATTGAAGTGCTTTGGTTTCCGGCCAAGAGAAGAAAACGAGGGTATATAGACGAGGAAAGTCGTGGACTGTTTTCTTCTTGTTGAGACGATCGGACCGTGACAGTGTGCAAAGGAGATTTTAGAAAAAAATATATAATAAAGGTTGTATTTTTGGGATAATTATCGTAACAAAAAAAAGAGAAAAACTCGAGTGGATAAAAAATTGCTGCCACTGCCACCAACGTGGGCGGCCGATCTCATGCAACATTTTCAGTACCCAGGCCTGGGAGAGGTACCCCTTTTAGTCTGTAAGTACTACTAACCCGAATTTTGTTAATAAAGTTTTTTATATGAGCTAATAAAATTTTTGTACTTGTCCATTTTTTTCAAAAGCGTAAATTTGGGTACATTAAAAAATGTGGCTAACCAACACCTAGACTTGGGTTGGTTACAAGTAAATCATATACTAAAATATTTTCTTTTATTTTACAATTTCTCTTTTGCATATAATTTTTCCTGCGCTGTTTAACTAAATACACATATGTAAGCTATGATAATCACAATAACAAAGCCAAATGAACTGGGTGCGACTGGTCTACCCATACTGCCAATTACCATTTGACCACTTTGTCTTGTTTTAGAACGTTTAAGTGTTAGAAAAAACCACCAATTCAAATTTTTGAAGGTTATGAGATAGGTGTTCATCCACCACAATTGTGCGTCGAATGAAATTGGTTCGGAGTCGATAGCAGTTTTTGTTCCTGAGATATTCGAGACGAAAAAAGTTCATGAACGTACGAACGGACGTACGAACGTACGCACACACGTACATACATAAATCTCTCTAAAACCAAGGGATTCGAACTCTAGAGACCTCAAGACGTAGAGATATGTCGAAATTTTGAATTCGAAAAATCGGACCCATTACAGTAAGAGAACAGAATAAGTATTAAAAAAATTACCTCTTTTTTAGTTCACCTTTTAAAGGTGACAGCCCTAGAAGCAGAAATCAAAACATAATTAGAACGAATGGCAAGTGGTTTTGGTATGTAACGTAAGGTCCCAGTCCCGGCAGCATCAAGTGCACAAGTGAGATGACAGCCTTTATTATGCATGTCAGTAAGATTTGATATTTGTTAGTCGCAGTTTATATAGCGAGGGTGTTAAATTAAGTGATCCCTAATCAACTCCTAAACAAATTAATCAATTCACTGGCATAATTAGCAGAAAAACTTTCGTGAGAAAAATATATGTAAAAATACATTTCATAAGAGAGAGCTTAAAAGCTTCACGGGTATACTCGTAGTTGGAATGTGCTAATGAAATTTATTTTGGTAAGTCTTATGTTTATTTCTTTTGATTAAAAGACGGTGTGTGTTTCGAATGGAAGGAGTTGATATCCTCTACACTATATTTTGCAAAGTTCCATGGTAAAGCCTCTGTGGGTGGAACTGGAGGTTGTGCAAAGTCCTCTTACCTAATGATTCAGTGTTTATTAATAAAAGATAAAGATATTGCAATTAATTACAGCTTGGACGATACTGAATCAATTCGAAACAATAACCATTATTATGTAATTTCAGCTGTTCCAGAAAAGCTGAAGATGAGCTGAGATGAACATCAGTAAAGTACAACCGTTGGTGATGCAGATGACATCACTTAAAATGTTTTTTAAAACAATACTGAAGATTCGTTTTAATTTCTGTATGTAGCACAATTATGATAAAATATTATTGATATACCACAAGTCACATATTTTTTTCTTCTTTAAAGTATTTCACTTTTTCAATTTTTGGAGGTAACACAGAAGACAAATAGAGACCCAGAATCAAATTAATTTTCACGTTTTCACGTTTTTTTGAACGCTTTTTAATGTTTAGAGTAATTGTTTTATGCTTCCTATTTGTCCAATATTTTTTTATAACATATTATTTATTACATATGAATATAATCTCTTAAAAAATAAATTTTAGATCCTCATTTATTATTGTTTATTCGTTGATTATTACGTTGTACTGCTGAATATTCGGTTAATATTTTTACATAATTCATTTATATAATTAAAATTTGTGCTGAGTTGTTAAATAAAATGTACCTGCTACAATATTTGATAGTCGGGGAAAATAATCATTTCCATTCTGAAAATATTTCAGAGCTATTTATTTTCTATTTGCTTTCCAAAACACCGTATTTTTGGGTATGATTTTGTGGTTTATTGTAGTATCAATGAGCAATTACCCCTTTTTAATTAAAGGTACCTTGTGTCGGTCCTTTTATTTCTTTTATAATAGAGAGACGACCACCAACCCAACCGCTTGGGTTAATTTGAATATATTTCTGCGTTGTTAATTAGCTTCCTGAAAAAGTTGTACGCTATAAATCATCAAAATGATTCCGACACAAGTTCATAATTTTTTTTAAGCAACACTGGTAAGTACTTGTGCAAAGTTATACAACAGAGCCGCAGAAAATTCTGTAACTTCTTTTAACAAAGCTTACTTTAATATTTTTAAACCATAATATACCTAAGTGGTTGCCTTACTCAGTAGAAAAAGGACACTGAGGTTTCACGTTAAAAGCATTATAATAGACCAAAGTTATTAACTTTCCAGACAACATGGAAAGTTTCTTTGGTTATTTTTCCACAGACTTTCAGATGGATTATACCTACGTAAAAGTGCACGTATTTTCTATAAAAGTTCCATTAAAAATACGCCTCTGACCTTGTTTTCGTACGTCCAAGTAAAGTTTCTATACCTTTTTATAGTCTGCAAAATGATCTTATGCTCAACTTACCTGAAAAGAAAAAAGACAGATATTTAGTTTTCTGAATACAAAAACAAATTAGCTTTAGTTATACTCAAATTGAATTCAATTTCTCAAGTTAAAGGTTTGATAATGTTAAAGTTACCTAAACATAGATGTGGTGGTTAAATAAAGGCATAGAAGTGTTTGTGGAAATATTTATGAAATTACGAGGTCCTCTGATTTTTAGCTCTTTAATTTGAAATTATTAATTAATAAGAAATTAGTAATTAAAACTTTTATTAGAGCGACTATTTACTTATTTATTTTTTATTTATTGTAATTTTACAAAGGCAATACATGAGAATCATAATTCCTTACAGTACATTTTTAAGTGAAAGAAAGCAAAGGAATTAATATTAAAACTAATTTTAGGTAAGTATGAATTTATAACAGTTATATATCTACAAATGGAAAATAAAAGATATGTTCTATAAATAACTGAAAGGTTGAGAAAGAAAGAAAAGGAACAAAGAGGAAGAAAGAGAAACCGCTACTACAATATGATTAACACCAACTACACGTCAGCAAATGTTACGACTTACTTAGGTTCAACGTAAGCTTGTTTAATGAAGCCTACTTTCTGATGGAATCCAGATCATCGTTGATATTAGACACACACTCGGAAACAGAATTTAGATGACATGAGGAGTACAACTGAACATTATCAGCATACATATGAATTTTACAGAACTTTAAACAAGTTCCTAAATGATTTTCAAACAAAGAAAACAGCAAAGGACCTAATAAAGAACCCTGAGGAACACCGCTGGGCAAGTCAAAAAGATTGGAAAGTAAATTATTTGAGAACACCACTTGATGACGAGAGGATAGATAATTTAAAATAAGTCTAGTAGCATAACAATCAAAACCAAACTGAGAAAACAATTATTTTTTACACAGTAACCCCGGATGAACTGAGTCAAAGGCCTTCGAAAAATCAAGAAAGGTAAGAATGGAAAAATTACCGCAGTCTAAAGCTGTGCGAACATCATCAATCACCTTTAATAGTGCTGTAGAACAACTGTGCCTTCTCCTAAACCCAGACTGGTATGGAGTATGTAATTTATGCTCAACAACATGGACAATAATCTGATCATATAGTAGGTAGCTTCTCAAAGATTTTATAAATGCATTTATGATTTGACTATTTAGCAAGGAAATCTTAATATAAATCGGGTTCAGAAGTTTTAAATGAGCACCAAAAATTAAATAGGTATAGTTCTGAATATAATATACACAGTGTGAATTAAGAGGATTGCACCGAACTCCCAGAGTGTATTCCCCACATAACAAGAACAGAAAAAACCCAGCCTATATACAAAATACCTTACGTAGTTCATTTACAAAGTTACCGCCATGGACCTCTAGACATTGTTATGGACTCCTAGGTTCCTAGGCTCCTTGGGAGCTGGGACTCACCGAGCCTCATGCTGTAGGCTGAGCATGGCATTCCATGGAGTCGTGAGGGCGTCCTTCAGACACCGCGCTCAGCCCGAATGAGAAGCTAGTGGATGCCTGAAGTAGCTCTCACTTCCGAGAGAATAACCCACTACCCTCGCACTAATGAGAGGCGAGAACTGGCAGAAAAACCCCTACGGAATCGACCCTCTAGAATCGGAAGCTCAACTCAGCCTACCAAAATTGAGGGGAGAGGGACAGTGGCATGCTTGTGCGGCTAGCACTGTGGTTCGGGGCACTGGCACTGATTCCTAGAAGATCTGTCCGTCACCCTTTATCCATAGCAAAAACGATAGTATGCCAAGAAAAGACGATATAAAGTGTGGAATATGGAATGAAAGGGGGTGTAAAACAAGTGAGAGAGAAATGGCACATGGTAAGGGGCTTTGTGGGCTACACACTCTCACCTTTGAACACAT
Source organism: Dasypogon diadema (assembly GCA_006980735.1). Taxonomy (NCBI): domain Eukaryota; kingdom Metazoa; phylum Arthropoda; class Insecta; order Diptera; family Asilidae; genus Dasypogon; species Dasypogon diadema. Next base: position 31,592 of record QYTT01088753.1, on the reverse strand, counting down.
CTTGCCCACCCTGTTGTTGGATGTAGTCCCTATAACTCGAGCTGCCGCTCACGGTCGAAGGAGGGAAGAGGAGAGAATCGAGCTGAGCTGGTTATGTTCTTAGCAACTCATGATCTTACTTAGACCACTCACAAAAGATAATAAAAGATAAAGATCGGTACATTCTTTCCCCACTCTAGTGCAATGTAACTGAATTTATCAACGCCGACCAAAAAACACTAGATAAAAACTAAAAAAGTGCGGGAAAATGAGACGCAGGTATAATAAGAGGAATCTCATGGGAGATAAAAATACTCAAAATGAGAAGAAACATCGGAAAACAAATTCCAATAATTTTGCTCAAATTTAATTTTAAATAAATTGTTAAAGTTTTGAGGTTTCATATTGCTACTAAAGGCTCATCTACGAGTTGAAGCAAAAGCACAGAAACATATATGTATATTTCGGTAATTCACACAAATATGTAAAATTCATTGAGACAATACTAATACAAAACGAAATGCCCTTTTCTTAGCAACTATAAAAGTCAATCTCTGTTTCGCTCACTGAAAGTTCCAAAAAATTCAAAATTTCAAGATTCGTTAGGTTCTTAAAATTACAATCCTGGGTGCTTCGAAGAAATAAATTTAAAAAAAGAGTCTTAACGACTAGTTACATGGATTCTCTAGTCATGCCCGTATCGGCGGAGTAATAACGTTTCAAAAAAAACGTAATATAATACAAAACTACCTTATGCAGTATGGCAGACTTTAATATAAAGCATCACCACATCCGGTTGAATGGAGCGCACACAAAAATTTATTCATTTACTCAAATTCAGAGAACACGAACTGTTTCAGGGTTCCGTAGGCTGTAGAGTTCATTAAGAGTTATCTTTATGATCGTTACCAAGCTGTTCTTCTGATGGTATCTATTCATGTTTTCTTTAGGTTCACTCTGGTTTCCCTCAGGGCTCCATATTGGCGCCACTTCTTTTTTTTCCTGTTTATCAATGATATATTTGACAACATTAAATACTGCCAAATGCACTTGTATGCTGATGACGTACAAATCAACATTATCTCGTCCTTTGGAGCTTAGTTAAGATGCAATTGTGTGCTTGAATGAGAATCTTAACACTATCATTGAATGGTCCCGTGAAAACGACATTCTAGTTAATCCTACCAAATCGACCAAATTGAAATGTTTAATTGTTAATAAACATATCCTTCAGACAGATTATTTTTCTCCAGTTGTCGATGATGGCACTGTCATTCCATTTGTGGATTCTGCCAAAAATCTTGAAGTTGTTTTTAACAAATCCTTGTCCTAGTCTCATCATATCAATTCAATCACATGTAAGATATATGAAACTGTATGCAAACTTTGATTTTATGCTTCCTTTTCCCCTTTACGGATTCGTTTATATCGTTCCTAGTATAACCTTCGTCTGTAAGTTAGCATGCGAGCTTGATTATAATACTTTTCCTAAACTAAATTTGCAGTAGTAAGATATGTATATAAATTCCGGAGGTTTGATCATATTTCCCCATTTGTTAACACTATTCTTGGATGCAGCCTTCGTACCTTCATTGACTACCGCTACTTACTTTTACTAGCTAAGCTTATTAAATTTTAACTGCCTTAGTATCTCTTTGAAAATCTGAAATTTTCAAGCTCAAATCGGAAGTTATATTCCGTATTACCAAGATTGTACCAAGATTTCACGACTTCAATGTCATTATCCTTTCACAAGTAATTTTAATTCTTCAGAGAATGAATGAATATAGTTTCCTTCCAAGGACCAGGGTATTTTTTTCTTTTTTCGCTTCTTGGAAATATCCATAAATTTTAAAAACAAATTTTAAGAATTCTATGTGAGAGGATTTCTCCTTCTTTTGTATGAACTAATTTTTAAATCCGCACCAGGGGTCGTCCTGCACAATGTTCGACCCTCATGATTCAGGCAAGACTAAAGTTGAACCAATTATTGTGAGATTAGATTTTGTGGATGTAAATTCTGCTCCGCCCGATTTATAGTTTAGTGTAAATAAAATTCAAACCCCCCGTATCCGAAGCTACCTTGATGCATGTGAAGGAATTGGAAATAATCTATGGGTTCTTCGGAACTAAGTATAATCAAAAATTACTAAAGAGACTGAATAATTTACTCACGTGCGGCGGGTTTTCTGCTTGTCCCCTTTGTGTTTTTTGTCTTTTGCAGAATATGCCCCCGGTAGTTGTCTTAAATATCACCTAAATAATTGTATAATTCAAACTTAATGAATTATTACCGAAATCACATGTAAATTAGAGAATAATTCTGATCTCTGGAACCCCTGAATTAAATTTAAGAAATAAGCATTAAATTTTCAATTTGAGCTACCTTTTGGACTGATCACTATTACAACCTTCCACAAGGTACGAGGTTCGTTCTAATAGAATAGAATTTTTGGTGAAAATTTTCATTTTTCTTTTATTTATTTGTTTTTTGTCTGCTCTAGTCCAAAAATGTCCTGGGGCCTATAGACTTCTGAAATCGGTTTCATTTTTCCTAGCTCACTGTGCACTTCACTCAAATATTTTTTTCCTTTGACCGCTAAAGTTGTTTTGACTTCTCTCCCACAATATTTTATCCAAAAAGAACACGCTTCTTTTTCGCTGGCTTCCTGTAACCCTGTCAGCTTTCATTGTTCTTCCCTCGACTCTCGTATCGCCTTCTTACATCGAGAGAGGGTGCTCTCGGTTGCGTGACGAATGTCACTATCACGTATAGATGGCAGTACGGTCACCACGGATATGAAGCCAAAACTGCGGGCAATTCGAAATTCTCATATTAAAATGAGAAAAAAATCCTTACATACATTCGATCATGGAATGGCGAGAAAGTTTTTTCGTAAACATGTTCTGCACGATACTAGGACGGAAGATGGTTCTTGTCCCCGTAACCATGCTTCAGTACAATTTTAGATTTGGGTCCATCATAAAGCCTTTGAATAAATTTCTATTTGTTTCCAGGGAGCGTAGAACTGTGGCGAGTCAGTCATGAGGATAACTGTACAAATTCCGCACTTTTCTTATTTTGAAACTATTAATCGCAGCTTTAATCACTGTTCATAATATGATTTATATAATTTATTACATCCAGAGCAACTTATACCAACAATATAAGGAACTGTGCTCCCTTTAACTACTCATTTTGTTAGTATTATTGAAGTAATACAAAATATACTGTAGCCAAATTAACAAAACGGAATGCTTTAATTACCCTAACACCCATACAACGTGTCAGGGACGTCCTCGGTGGATTTGGATTGTTAAAAATTCCACGTCTGACAGATGTTGTTCCAACGCAAAGGGTTAAGTAACGTAAAAATTACTATATACCCTAAATTTTTCACGTATCAACTTTCACAATTTCCTACACGCACATTTTACCCAAATTTAAATTTCATTAATTTCCTGCAAGCACCATTAATTCACATTAGAATTTCGTTGAATTTCTGCTCTCAGAAAAACATCATTTGCACCTAAACCCCAAAAACAAAATGCTTCAATTTAATTTCTCACAAACTCAAAAATTCCTGTGAGAATCACATTTTTTACTTTGTAGACTTTTAAAAAAATGGCAATGTACGTGAGAACCTTGCTGGAAGGAATAAATTCAGGCAAAAAAAAAAATTCTAAGTTGGTTGACTTACCCGACGATACGATTTTTCGTGCAGTACACGCTTTTATCACATTATTTTATCGGGTTAATGTTAATGAGGAGCTAGTATGAGCTTCTATTTAAAAAAAGGGTTGATACAATTGAAAGACATGATTTTTGCGAGTGAGTAAAGCTAAATTCTCCAAACAAATACTTTGAGTTCTCATTGGAAAAATAAATTTGCTTATAGGCTGAACTAATATAACAAAATTGTGACATAAGCTTACGAATTAGAATCCTAGGATTTACTATTTTAATTGATTTTAGAAAGCCAAATAGGAAAAGAATACTCCATATTTACTATTAAAGTATTAAAAGTAAGTTAGTGTTAATTCATCGCAATAATTTGATTATTTGCACTAAATTCTATCTCTTTAGCGTTACCTACGTAGAGGCGAGATAGAGAAGTACCCTAAAAAATTAACCTATAAAAGTAAATTTTTTAAAATGCACAATTGCATCCTACGAATGAGATTTTCGCAAACTCTTGCAAATGTCTACCTGTTCGCACGAAGTCCATAACAAGCTCTTTAGATTGAAGCCCATAAGTTTGCTCGTCTTGTTTCGATAGGTCTGTTATACACAGAAATTTTTAGTAGCCTCAAGAGGATTTAATTCAAGTGTTTTTGGCGACCATGAAACAGATCCTCCACGTCCAATCCATTTTTTTTCTTCTAAAATTGTGGCTTAGGTAATCCCGCACGTCTCTAAAAATGTGTGGTGGAGCACTGTCATGCATAAAACACATATTTCTTCTAATGGCGAATGAAATGTGTTCATCCAATAAATCTTCTAAGTCATTCCTTATAAAAGATATATAATTCTTTCTATTTACGGTCCTAATAAATAATTTTCAACTATTCGACACCAAACATTTATTCTAAACCCTCTTTGGTGTCTTGTTTGTAAAATTCTATGGGGATTTGAACTAGCCAAGGTATGCAAATTATGAATATTAAAGATACCATCTCTTGTGAATGTTGCCTCGCATGTAAATAAAATATTATAAACAAGTAAGTGATTTACCTGATTATTGTGTTGCATATATCTGCAAAATTCAAGCTTAGGATCTGACTTTAAAAAGTTCAATTAACAAAGCAACAAGTCAGTAGCAAAATGTTTTTTTTTGTTTGCTTTTTTAATAGTCGTTAAAAAATGTTTCAAAATAGGTAGTGAATGAAAGGTACAATATGTAATATAAACCACGTGTTAAGGGTTAATTAAAAAATTCAGCTTTTGTTCTCTGTCACTAAGTTACATTTGAGGAAATTACTTGACAAGAATTGAACCTAGGTATGAACATGCAGGTATCAAACTATGATATTCTGGGGGAAAATTAGTAAAATTTGAAAAATTACAAAAAAAACATATATTTTCGTTGAATTCTGAGTTCCTGCCTCTCACCCTTGGCGTTCCCCAGGAGTGGATTCTCGGTCCTCTACTCTTCAGCTTGTACATTAATGATCTCCCTAAAGTAGTCGAGTAGTGTAAAGTTCATATGTATTCTGTTAATGTGCAGGTATATCTCGACAGACCTGTTGGCCTGATGGAGGACTGCATAGATCGATGGATGACTTACGTAATATTTTGGACTGGGCTACTGTGAATAGTCTGTTGCTTAACCCCTATAAATATCAGTGTATCGCCTTCCGCCTCCGATTGTTTGACTCTTCTTATCTACCTTCCGTTATTCTGAACAACATCGCTATTCCTTACTCTGCCCGAGTGAAAACTCTTGGGGTTCATCTTCAGAGTATGCCCTTTTGCCTGCACAATGGCGAGATATTGGGCAGAATTTATGGTGGGTTGCGTCGCCTGAGGATCTTTGCTAGCTTATTCCCTATGAGTACATGTATAGTTCTTGTCAAATCTCTTCTTTTACCCTACTTTACCCAAAGATCTGCACTATGAAAAACAATGTGGTCTTTAATGATTGCATCAGAGTTGTGTTTGGTGTTAGCAGGTTTGGCCACATCTCTCAATACAGAAACAGCTTGGTTGGTTGCTCTTTAAATAGCTAACTATCACGTAAGCTTTTTGTTTCTATATATAAAATCATTTACAACATGCAGCCTGATTATTTATCCAGTCAGCTAGAATTCTTGGGATCGACTAGGCGTCTCGATTTGTTGACACCTCACTTTCGACATCACATCATGGAGGGCTGTTACTTTGTCCGTGTTTCCCACGCTTGGAACCGTTTACCCTATGCGATTTAGAGGGTGGACTCGGTTGACCGGTTTAGGAGGTTGGAGCGTGTCTTGGAGCGCTGTGTTCCCGTCCCCCCGATGGGTCTGTTATTTTACGTACTGTTTTCGCCTTTCTATATTATTTGTAAGTCTAGTTGTTAACTTCTTTTCTTTCTTTCGCTTATAGCCAGTTTTTTGTCAAGAGTTGTATTTTACTATCCCTTTATATAATTTTGCCATTCTGTTCTCTTAGTACTGTGAAAACATGCTTTTATATATTATTGTACTATTTTTCCTTCAATAAAGTTGAATTGAATTGAATTGTACAGTACCGCATAGCTTTTGATGAGAGACGGGTAGGGAGGTGAATGAGGAATTATTGGAGAGGTAAAATGGTTCTCTATAAAATGACACCTTAGTATCCGCCTCAGGATGTATATTAAAAATGCTACAGGATGGAAAAGGCAGGCAAATCTTTAAAAAATTTCAAAATCGGATAGCTTTTGAAACTAAACTCAATGGCAAATAGTAGTACCAAACAGGTTTTAAGAAAATTCACTTTAAAAAGCAAAATAGTTGTTTCTTTAGGCCAATGTATCTGGAAAGGGGTACCAACTTTGTACAAAAAAATTGTAAATAAGATAATAGGACATTCATTTATGTAAAAAAATAAATAAAAAAGTAATAAGGATAGTTTTCGAGGAAAATGCAATTTTTTCTAAAATTTATTGGGAAAAGAAAAGAAAATTTTCCATATTTGAAAGACAATGTTCGTTGAGTGGAAACCTGTACCTGCCACGTTTCGGTGTGTTCAATGGTTCCGAAGTTATGATTTAATATGTACTTGTAGGTACCAACCCTGGCGGAATTTCTACAAGACGCCATATCTCAGTGGGTATGGTATATGGACCCCCCTGCCCCCGTCTCATGCAATTTTTTTCTTAGGATGGGCGAAGGAATCATCCTTTAAAAGATTAGCATCTGAAACCGAGACACGCTCTTTAATTTACATTAATTTTCTCCTAATAGACAGACCGTGAAGCAGGGGGTGAAATATCAAAAATTAAGCAAACTAAATGAACTGGAACAAGCTAGCTTGTTGTTGACGTTACGTTGGATTGGAACAGGCCCACAGTATTAAAGTAGGGAGAAAATTATTCATATTAGGGACCTTTAAAGGATGATTCGATAGGTAGTATGCAAATTTTAAGGTTTGAAGTAATCAGTAATTTTGCTTGACTAGTTTGTTATATATACCATGAATTTGTAGGTTGCATATTGCATTTAGCACTGGCGTATGCCATTAGGTACGTTCATCCTTTGAGGTTAAAATGTGATTAAGTTTGATTTGATCAATGATTGCGGCTGTAAATAAAGTGCGCCCTTGTCCAACGTTGCAATAAAAGCAATAAAATATTGGGACATTTGGAAAACGAATTAGCCGCTACTTCGTTGTCGAAAAGATATGAGATCCACAAGACTGCCCTTGTTGGACTCAAGATAAAGAGTTCTAACATTAAGGAAGCAATATTACATATTGTATTTGTACCAGGAGTTGCAGGAAAAAAATGTTGCGCCTGAAAGGAAAAGCTTCAGAGAAAAAATGACTTTTTTGGCCGGCACAAACACTACTGGGAACCATAAACTTAAGACTCTTGTGATAGGGAAATTAAAAGATCCAAGGGCTTAGGCCTTTCAAAAACACGGAAATATCTCCAAACAGTGATGGACCCCAACATGATGCATTCCTTTTAAATATTGTTGATAAACTAGCTGGCTTTAAAGCTAGCTGATATTAATTTCAAACAAAAAATATTTAATGTATGTGCTCTTATAGCTTACCTTCAATAGGAAAGGAAAACAAA
>QYTT01088753.1:3510-21905 GCA_006980735.1 Dasypogon diadema | reverse complement strand
TTGGATTGGAACAGGCCCACAGTATTAAAGTAGGGAGAAAATTATTCATATTAGGGACCTTTAAAGGATGATTCGATAGGTAGTATGCAAATTTTAAGGTTTGAAGTAATCAGTAATTTTGCTTGACTAGTTTGTTATATATACCATGAATTTGTAGGTTGCATATTGCATTTAGCACCGGCGTATGCCATTAGGTACGTTCATCCTTTGAGGTTAAAGTGTGATTAAGTTTGATTTTATCAATGATTGCGGCTCTAAATAAAGTGCGCACTTGTCCAACGTTGCAATAAAAGCAATAAAAATATTGGGACATTTGGAAAACGAATTAGCCGCTACTTCGTTGTCGAAAAGATATGAGATCCACAAGACTGCCCTTGTTGGACTCAAGATAAAGAGTTCTAACATTAACACGTTCACGCCGGCGTGTACCACCGGTGGTACACAGGAGAACTTTAAGAGAAAATTACACGAAAAACTACATACAACATGAGAAAGCTCTCTTACTAATAAAGCGCCGGCGTGAACGTGTTAAGGAAGCAATATTACATATCGTATTTGTACCAGGAGTTGCAGGAAAAAAATGTTGCGCCTGAAAGGAAAAGCTTCAGAGAAAAAATGACTTTTTTGGCCGGCACAAACACTACTGGGAACCATAAACTTAAGACTCTTGTGATAGGGAAATTAAAAGATCCAAGGGCTTAGGCCTTTCAAAAACACGGAAATATCTCCAAACAGTGATGGACCCCAACATGATGCATTCCTTTTAAATATTGTTGATAAACTAGCTGGCTTTAAAGCTAGCTGATATTAATTTCAAACAAAAAATATTTAATGTATGTGCTCTTATAGCTTACCTTCAATAGGAAAGGAAAACAAAGCATAAAATATAATTAATACAAGGAAAAGCTTGCTTTGTGGTAAGTAGAGCGAAAACCGACATTTTGAAACTAAATCTCCCTAAAGAGGAGACCTTCGTTTTCGTTTGTTTCTTATGAAAATCGAACCAGATATCAAATATCTAGTTTCACAGCATCAGCCTCAAGGATCTCTTTAATTATTAATTCCAGGTAATTTCAATAAAGAAGATTTATCGATGGAGATGCGGAGCATAAATTTAAGTACATATTTTTTACAAACCCTTCCGTTTAAAAATTACTTCGCACTTGTATTAAATTAAGTTACTGTGGCATCGGTGGGCGGTAAGAAAATTTTACTATCAATAAAGATACAAAAGTGGGCGGTAGGTATTAAAAAATTGATAACCCCTGACGCACACAACAATGAATGAACTTGAGAAAGATGTAAAACGAATGTGTTAATAAGCTTAAGATGTTCCATTAGCATTGATATTAGTAAAATATTTTTGTTATTATTTCATGTTCACTTTTTCTCTAATACATTTATTTTATTATTTGATTTCAGTTTATTCCTTATATATTTTTACATTTCTTCTACGAAGTTCATTATGTATATTCATTTTCTACATCCTCATTCATCCAAAATATAAAAAGTGCAATAGAAATTGATATTAGTAAACGAATAACTCCTTATTATAATAAATTTAAAACTTAGTTTTTAAATTTAAATCAAATTACTCACAATTCAAAAATTTGGAGAAATGTAGAGGTTAGAATTAAATGATAAAATGGTAATTTTCTAAGGATCTAAGAATAATTTTACATTAGTAGTAAACTTTTCGGAAAATATTATTAAGTCTATTTGTGAGGACATCATAATTTCAACATTTCTACCCATGGAATTCTAAGGGTTTGGTCATCCTAAGGGGTAACTCTATTATTTTATCCAGAAACAAGCTGTTTACAGCCACATGTATTTTATACACAATGCCTGGCCCATTAAATTCCTGGCTTAAGTATTTTTTACGCGTCCGATGTTGCTGTATTGATAGTGGCCCGCACGGTTGGTGGCTAATCACGGTCTGTCGCTTTCCGTGGCCAAGACCAATAAAGTCATCCTCACGAAGAAGAGGAGCAGCACTGCCCATGGAAGTGGGTGGATGCTAACGAAACCGACAGCCAAGTACCTGGGAGTGATGATTGACTCCAAATTTGTGGTATTTGTGGCAAATACCAACGGTCCGAAGTCCAGCAAACCACCTCTGTTCATGGAGACAACGGCAGTCCATACTGCTATATGGAGCCGAGGTATGGGGCGATCAAATGAAGATAGAGATGCACTGGAAGCACCTAAGCACCCGCAATATCGTCAATTGAAAGGACAAAAATTAGCGAGCCAAGGTGGCTGCCGTGAGGCATCCCGGAGCGGATCCACTCCAAGAGTAAACTCCAAGAGTTGGAAACCTAAGTTTATTCAAATTGAGCACACTGACTTAAGGACGAAACGCTCTGTTGTCCCGCAGGCTCATAATAAGATAGATGTCGCTAATATTTCGTCGCTAAATCCGCTACACGCTCTTTCGAAGAAAGTGGATAACATATTGCAGATATCATATGTATCACTGCTAGAATGCCCATCCAAAGACATAGCTGCGGGATAATTATCAATTTTCCTCTTAATGTTGACAAATTTATAAAAGGCGCGTGGATCTCCATAAAGGTCGATACGAATATTGATAATTAACACCTGGCGAAGAGCGGATGAATAAGCTTTATATTCGTCGTAGCATGCAACAAACTTTAGGTGATCCGAAGGGTCTCTAGTTCTGAGAAAGGCCTTGCAAAGCCTATTCTTCCTATTCTTCAAAGCTTTCAGATCCCTGTTAAACTATGGGGATGAAGTATAAGATACCCTTTGACGCTCGAAGGAAACGCAGGAGGCAAACACCTCGAAAATTTAGACGTAAAACATCTAAACATCAGTATCTATGTCACTGTTATATAGCAAGGCCTCAAAATTGATGGAGGCGAGTCTATTCGACAAGTTCGTGAGGTTAACCCAATTAAAGTTAAAGAAAAATTTCGACTCGTCGCTTTGGCTAATATTTCCAGCCCCATAACTGGCAGATATGAGAAGAGGGGAGTAATAGTAGCTAATAGTTGACAAAACAGTTGAACTCTGTTATTTGGTTCAGAGGAGAAAATAAGATTTAACCGCCCAGGTTATCTTGAACCAGGTAACCTGGTAACCTGGTTCAAGCCCAAGCCAGCACATGCATTTTGGGATTGAGATTCCTTGGGTGAAAGGTTGCCATTGGGAAGGTAGTCATAGTCATCGTCATCGAGATTAGTTGGAAAAGAAGGAAGAGGTAGAAGGGTGCAATTTAAGTGGGTTCTGCATGCTATTGATAGGACTGGTCAAAGATTTCAGAAAAAATCTCGGCTGACGTGTCACCCTCAGCTTCGCCAGCAGGCACCCCAAAACCCCCGCAGCATCAAGCCCTTCCCCCAGTGGAAGAGCCGGCGATAAGTCATAGCGTCATTTAATGCTTCTTGATAGATGACACATATTTTATATTAAAGGATGAAGGACGGAGAAACGATGTGGAAAGTCCTGTTTTAATACGATTTCTCAGATACGTCTAGAATCGCTAATTTTTTCGCTTTTTCGAATTTTTCAAAAACCCATGGCTCCAAAAATAATTGGCCAAAAACCAAAATATTTCACACAAATTATTTAACGTTTTCATTATTATTAGAAATTAACTGTTTGTATATTTTTGCTATTCTCAAAATTATTTTACAAAAAATCTACAATTGCTTTCCTAAATTTTCAACCTTAAAGACAAAAATCTTAGTAATTTTACGTATTTAAATAGAAGTGAAAATTAATTCTAAATGCCAGGAAAAATATTTTCAAACAATAATTACTCGTAGTGCCACAACAAATTATGACAAGGTGATGTGTAAATATTGAAGATCAAGTAAAATTACACCACAAAAATTTCCTTTGATCTTGTTTCAGCAAAGTCGTTTTGCAAAATTTTAAGAGTCTAAAAATAAATGTATGAAAAGGGAGGAAACACATTTTCTGCAAATAAAATTGCAAAAGTTCGGACTACTTGAAGTATTTAATGAAACATTCATAAACCAATTCAGATAGAAAGTTTACATGCAATTAAAAGTTTTGAAGAGTGAAAAGGAATCTGAAAAATGTTTTTATTGTATATAGTTTACTGCAGGTGAAGAAGACTTCTCGTTTGAAGTTTCAGCTATTGATGTTATCATTTAAAGAGAATTTACCATAACTTCTTAACGTATTTACGTATGGTGCCCATATGTATCTTAAAATAGGATTTATGTGGAATGTAATTTTATTTAAATTATTTTTTTTTATTTCTTTTTTAGACCCTTGCTGTAAACTTAAAATGTTCCGATGGTTTTCTAATTTTCTTTTTTATTGTTAGAACATTTTAAAGGCAATCATATGAATATAATATTATTTGGTATGCACAATAATTACAAATTTTTAACATAACTCTACACACTTTTAAAATTCTTTTAGATAGGAAAAAATATGTGATTATGGTTAATAATGCAAAAACTTTGGCGAGGGAGAGTAACTAATCTACTAACTAAACTATATTCTTGAAGCTCTGTATATATATATAACACAAAAAATACAGTCAACAAAATAACAGACACAGACAATATGAATAATGTATTGTTTTAGTTACTTCGGTCACCTGGATTCAATTTGAAAAGATATTCCTTCTCAAAATGTGAATAATATACATATTAACAAAACTAATTGTCCTTTCATCAACAAATTGTAAATTAAATTCGTGTAAGAAAAAATGTGAATAATATACATATTAACAAAACTAACCTAGAGGATACTGAGACGGCAGAGCACATTCTGTGCGAATGTCCGGCCTTGGCGAGCAGGAGGTTAGCTGTTACCAGCAGCCCTATGGTTAGCATGGAGCAGCTAACCTACAGGCAAATGCTCGATCTAACAAGGGGCGTTGAATTCAAGGTTCTGCCCAGGAGCCTCCCGACAGGAACTGGCTGAGACGGCTCTTGGCAGAGGGACAAGGTCTGATTCAATATCCCTCGAATATCTTTTAATAATAATAGTACGCTATTAACAAAGTTCTTGGCTGTATTAATTACTTGATGTCTGGGTTAGTAAAAGTTATAATTTATTAGCCTACCTGAAGCAGTAGGTTTTTGATACCAATTTGTGACTAGTGTGTTATTATTATCTCATATATCTTCTAAATAGGGGATTCTTTGATTATTTTCCAATTCTACTGTAAAATGCAATTTTTCGTGAAAGCTATTTAAAGCGTTTAGATCGGTTGTGATTTGATGTGTAGGCAGAATCATAAAAAGGTCATCCACATATTTTATAACTAATTAAGGTGAGAAGCACAACCCGGCCATGGAAATAATTTGAGTCTATTAAACACAACTTTAAGGAATCTATAAATCTTTTTTAGGCGTGTTTGTATGTTAACAAATGTCATTCCATTTATTGTTTATTATATCTATACAGATATTAACAGGTATATTCGTAAAAAGTGATATTACATCATATGAAACCATGTGTTCATTATTATCAATTGTGATGTTAGAAATTGTATCTAGGAAATCATTGGAATTTTTTACATTGTATTTAGAATCTATTGTTTTGTTACTTAGTACTGATGCTAAAAATTTGGATAATTCATAAGATGGCGAGTTTATAGTTGATACAATTGGACGCATTGGGCAACCCTCCTTGCGTATTTTAGATTGACCATAAAGCTTGGAAGGTTGTGCTTTGTACGTAGTCGAATTGTGCCTTGCTAGTAGGATTAATTCTGCAAAATCTGTAAATATTTTTTTTGTCAAGTAGGTTGTCCATTTTCTTGTTATATTCTACTTTTATCAGCCGATGTCATTATTATGTCATTGTGTTCAGATAAGAATTTTGTTTTATTGTGAAAAGTTTTGATAAGAAATTTATTGTAAAAATCTGTCTTATTAAGTTTAGAATAATTAGAAATAACATTGCAACATTGCAAATTTGACATAACTTGTCGATCTACATGGCGAACAGCAAGGAGCTAAATAGAGAGCCTTAGGAAACGCCAGGCTATATAACGAAAACTGCAGACACAGGGCCTTGTAATTTTGTTGTTGAACACACTATATATAAATTTAGAAATCAACAGCTTCAGTTAGATAACTTGTCGAGGAATTTATGGTAATTTAGGCTATCAAAAGTCTTTGAGAAATGAGAGCAAAGACAGGTAACAAATTTCATTTTTTATCAGCAGCAAAATGTACATAATTATTTACCTTAAGTTGACCACTCTCTAACTATGATTTTGACGATAGCTACCTATATTGCCACTGTGCGACAAAACTTTTACATTTAAGATATATTTAAAACTGATCACACATCAGTTTCTCAAATGCCTTAGAAAAATAGCACAGAACGTTTTTAGACCAGAAATCGAAAACCACACTGGGGGAAGCAATTTTGGGTTTAGGGAGGGCGATGACTCATTTCAATGTATTGTATCCACGCGTAATTATATGTAGAATGTCTAGCAGAATAATTTGAATAAATTTCTGTAGTGCATTATTTGAACCAGCTGCAGATTTTATAGGAACTGCATGAGATTCTATACACGCATCATAGGGTTATCCCCTGAGCTTAGGCAATACCTTAAGAAATCATCATTTGAGGTATGTTTAATTAAATGGGCCAATGCTGTACTGATATTTTTTTTTTAAGATACTGGGTTTCAAGTCGTATTTAGAATCTGCTGCGTCATGTGTTCCATACTGCTTTTCCTAACCCTTAATTTTTTCCATGGCAGGTTTATAGCTAACTTTTGCAAAAGTATTCGCGTTAAGTTACTAATATCAAATGTAATATAATTACGAAATCTTTTGAAAACGTTTCAGCTCGGCTTGCAGTGTTCCTCAGTCGTGTACTAATCTACGACAAATAAATTTACACTCTCTTTCAATTAATAGATGTTATTGTATGTTTAGTGTGACGCGCCTTTCATGAAATGGCCGACTAATAATGTTTTTAATATATCCATAAACGATAAACTGATTAAGTAAGTCTAATAATTTTTAATATTGCAAAGTTATTTTAAGTTGGTTTCTTTTGCCACCGCATTTTGCCAGTTTATTGGCATTTAAATTTCCGCAACCGCAATCAACGAAAGTATCTGGTTTCAAGATACTTTCGAAAATGTAGTAACCTTAGATTAAAAGTAAACCTTGACTTAAACTGCAATGTTTCTGCCCACTCTCCCAATATGATCTCCGCGGTTCTACATGACTCCAAGTAACGATTCAGTGACAATGCTGACCCAGAGGTCTTGCTTCTATTCCTGACTATTTCTCGAGGGACAGTGTAGTATATATAGCGAAATGTAATACTCTATAATTTCGAAATGTTGGCCAATATTTATTTCGGCGTTACATCAGTAGAACAGAACATTTTGGTAACGATAGTGTAATTGAATCACTGTAGATAAAGAAGCACATTCAGCTCATCATAACGCTCTGGATTTTTCTAATCTCAATATTAAAAATAGTCAATTAGTAGATGAAAGTATAAATCTTAAAATTTGAAACAAACTTTTTTGGAAGCATTTCATAAAATGAATACCGATTCAGAATGACAGAATGTATATAACACACTTTCACCTTACATGGGTGGTAACACTGGTACAAGGTCCACCACAGCTGTTCTCTGTAGCATTGATGCGCCAGAAGTCTGAAAGGTGGATGGTTTGTAGACGAAGGGGTAACGATGGCAGGTCTGCGATGATACAGTACGTTTCAAAATAGTCTAATACCAAGAAAAATGTGTTCAACTTTGCTCTCGATATTGGTGGTATCAACAGATAATATACAATAGTTTCGAAATCTTAAATACGCCAAACATAACCCCAGTTTATATTATAAAATTGGTATCAACGTATTTTAAAACTTGTAATATAAGGCTACAAGATCATCGACCAGTGATTGTCACTGATGGTTGAGATACTTAAGTGCCGTTTCATGCTTTCGAAGAGTAGTGAGTGAAATTTGTTATTACTTGAGCAAGGAAATATTTAAAATTTTGGTAAAAAAAAGTGATTTATTCAGTTGTTCATACCCGTAGTGAATTAATAATAATTATAATTTATTCTCCGGAATAAATACAATAAGATATTACAATCTTAAGCCTCGTTTCCATTCATATAAATGTTTCCAACATGTCGAACAACTAAATGTTAACTTGTTGGGAACTAATAAGTTGGTCAAAATTTACATCTATTTCCTTTAATATCAGCTCGCAAAAAAAAAAAAAACTGCGCATGGTTATGGCTTTACTCAGCTAACTCCCAACTTGGTTTTTGATGAACATTTCCATTAGTAAAAATTGTTGCCAACATGTTTCTCAACTTACATGTGTTTACCGTGAATTTGTAGTATTGCTTCTAGCTAAAAGAATTGTACCAAAATACAAAATGGGTGAAAGAAATTCTTGAAAAAAGAAAATTTTTTCAAGATTATCAAGGTTTTCAAGGTTTTGAGGTCCACCGATTTTTTCTGTGATGCGCCTCAGTGAAATCTAAAACATAACAAAATCCCATCCAAATCGATCAACCCGTTCAGAAGTTATTAATATTTTTTGAAATTTTTTAAATAATTCTCACCAATTTAGGTTCAATTATTAAGGGTTGAAATTTGGGGAAATTGTTACTTATATTAGTACTGACGATAACAAAATATGACGGCCATAATCAGCGTGGGGGTACCTGTTCTTATCACTCTATAGCGAATGCTTGAATGGAATACTGTTGCCTTTTATTAAAATCCATGAGAAACAAGTAGTATTATGATCTGATTGGTTATGTGCTACCATGCACGCAGGTAATTCTTTAAAGTGTGTTACACGCCCCAATAGAGCACGTAATTTTTGCCGGCTAGAGATGGAGAAAAGGAGCACCTTGAGACTTTTACTCAAGGAAAAATAACTTACACGAAAATTCAGCGGCAAACTGCTCTTCAACTTCACTCATTTAAAAAAAAAGAAATAACACTGCCCTGAAATAACACACTATATTATAGCCCATATAAAATTGGTCACTAGGAACTAAACTTCTTCTAAACTTCTGCTCTTCTCTGGTTTCCGCGGTAAAATCACACCTCTTCGTGGCACGTGAAAAATCTGGCTGCCCGTTTCACTTACCGGGGCTCTTTTATTGAGAAGTTGCCACTATGGGGACTTCCGGCCAGTATTACCTGAAACTTCCAGAATCGGTTCAAATCGGTAATATTAAAAGAAATATTATTTTATAATATTCTTATAGATTTTTACACGTAAAATTCGGTTTTCAAACCCATTTTGCTAGAAAAATTCTTTTTCTCTGGGAATTTGTATTTTGTCATTTGTCGTCCGGGGTTTGTAATACATATTGATTTTCGTTAATTGCAGCGTTTTCGAGCCGGCTTTGTCCTTATCATGGGCCCCGGGTTACGGTCAACCCTTGTTAAGTATCGAATCTGGGCGTATCTTGAAGTTCGTGCCGTAATTCTCGTTTGTTCAGTGTTGGTGTGAGGTTATCTTAACATTTCTGATTTTAGCCTCTGTGGAGGGGCCGGACCAGGTAAATGTATAACAAATTATAAAATTATGTTCCGTGCATTAACCGTGTATGCCAATAAGTACACCTTTACTCTTTCCAGATACATCTTTTGCGATGTTTTGCCTGCCTGGTACATTACAATTTCTAGCGGTAAATAACAATTCCAATTATTTAATAGCTTAATTAAGAGACGTTATCATCCTCCTAAATATTCCTGCTCCTAAGAATGGTTCTTTCCATATTATTTTGAAATTCCTGATCTTGATTCCTATACACTATTAGTTCAAAAAAAGGAACCCTAACTCAATCCCCAAGAGACTTCATGATATCCTACTTACCCTACCAATATATAGTCATACTATATAAAAATCAGTAAGTCCTTAATAACTAATTCTAATATTTTTCCAGCTTCCAATTGTCTATCCGCATGGTAAGTGCATAATAACTTTTTACGTTAATCTTTTAATATTTTCCAGGTATGAATCTCCTTCAGTCATAACAGATAATAGGTGCCATTTATGCTCCACTCCTTTTTATCTCGTTTACATTAGGTTGACAACGTGAAGGATTATTTCGCCAGGTTAGTAAGGTGAGTATTCCCATTTATGTTTCTTGATAGTTACTGTCTAAAGGAACACGCCGATGCAAGCGGAAAGTTCTAAAGGTACTACTGCTGACCTCGAAGCCAATTTAAAAACAGCCTCAGTATCCCCTAAATGGAGTGCCGGTTACAAGTAAGTTTTGTGCATTGAGTTAACCTGAAAATTAGAGAAATTTCCTTGCGGAATCATGTTCTGGACCGGCGAGGAAGGAACAACACAAATCCAGGTAATGTAAATAAATGACGCTTCATGAAGTGATTCCCTTTCTTTCAGGCTGATACAGCCTGGATAGAGCAACGTAACAAGTGGTATGAACAACATGGTGTGAATTTCGTGCAAAAAGGAGCAATCCACCTAATTCACCAGAACTCCGCTTAATAGAAAGATATTGGGACATGGTTAAAAATATTTTAAAAAAAGGAGGGAATAGCAGCAAAATCCATGGTAGATTTTTTTAAGATTATAACAAAATGGAAGCAAAAATAAAAAAAGAGACTTTGAAAAAATTTAATGTACTCTATTAAGTCAAAAGTGAGAGTAGTTAGCCATAAAAAATTATGAACTAAAATAAATGTAGGAATACTATTTTTGAGACAGGAATAAATAAAAAACGTATTAAAAAATAAAACATATATTTTTCACTCACCATTTAATAATAATTTGAAAACCGTGCAAAACTTTCCGAGACCGTCCTTATCTTGAAAACTTTGGGAGTAACTAAGGCAAAAATAAGAAAAGTGGAAAAGTAGGTAAGGAATTAGGATGCTGATGCTGAGTGAAGGTGTCGGTACACATTCAGTCCTGGGGGGTAAACAGGTGTTGAAGAGTAATAGGATGAAGAAAATTGCACTAATTCACTACTAATATGCGTATAATTCTGTATTATAAACGATTAACACAATTCTTGACACTATAATTAGTTCAATATTAAGTTTTTTTCACTTCTAATGATCGCATCACACTTGTTCGTGATGTTGAATTTAAGCTGTCCCATCGAATTCTGCCCGTTTTACTTTCGCCTGATGATCAGTGATATTTGCTGATATTGTACTGTTGTTCTATCGCTATTCCCTCTCATCAGTGTGGCCAGAGATGCTTGGTATGGTGATAATATTTACGTTTTGAATTTGTTTTATATTTCCCTTTTTCAGATGTGAGGAGACTTTGGACGATTGTAAGCTACTAAAGGTAAGTATATTTAATATAATATGATACTGATGATATCGCCTAAATTTATCTTTATTTTCAGGGTACAGTTCCAACATGTTAGTTTGTTCCACATTTATATTTTTCTGATCAAGAATAATTCGCAGTTCTGCTCAATCCTATCCCAAGGTCGAAAGGCTGAAGATGGCTTGATGCGTGGGTATCACGCACAGGGATTGATCTACAAGGAACCAGACTAGAAATTTCGTTGGAATATTGTCCATGAAAGTAGTGATTAAATAGCGTAAGGCGTCTGTGTTCCAGAGAATCGATTTTAGAGGTAATCGTCTCGTCACCAATAAGCTTGAATGTCTTCTTTTGGAAATGAAGTTCACCTTGAAGTCACCTTTAAATTGACCCTGGATAAAGCTAAACGTCACCCTTTGGTGCCCTCTAACTTTTACCCAAAACATTTTTAACCAAAACCTCAATCTTTCGAGATATTCCAACCGCCCCTTTACCATTTATATACCCTGTATATTATTCACACTTTAAAAAAAAAACAGATATAGTGTACACATTTTAATGCAATACCACTTTGTTGAACATAGTTTGGTATATTTTTTGCGAAGTTATTTTAATTTTCCTGGAGTATTTGTGTGCCGAATTCTATCCATTTATTTCGAAACGTTTTGGTTTTAGAAGCACTAAAGCGAATTTTTATATTAAATATATATATATATAGAAGTTTCGTATGGCAACTCTTTAAAAAAGTTGTCAAAATTAGCCCATTATCGAACATATGATCTTTCAATTTTAATAAGGTCTCTGTCTACGAAAAATTTTAAATCTCCAGCTCAAAGCATTCTCGAGATTACGTGTGGACGGATAGGCAGGCAGACAGATAGACAGGCAAATAGACAGCCAGATACACGAACAGACAGATGCACAGACGATTTTTTCCCTATTAATGGCAATATATGTTATTTCTCTAGTAAATATTTTTATGTGTATAAAACAAAGAATGTACAAATTAAAACAAAATAAAACAATTGTAACAATTGTTACAAATTATTTGCACAGTGGTCCGGATCTCATTTTTGAAATATTCTTGAGCCGAAGTTAGGAACATAAGTTAACATTACAAAGTTTTGTAACTAATACCTGTGCGATAATTAGAGAACGCATTTAAAATGAAAGCGACATGAAGATGGGTATTCTTTACACGACAAATAACCCAGAAAAAATTTTCTCACTAATTTTAAATATATATTATGTAATTTTGACGTCACAATCCCCATTATTGCTACGTTATTACGTCAATAAATTCAATTATGTGTAATATAAAGCTTACGCAAACTTCAAAATTTCAGGTATATAATTATGCAGTCCACGAACTAGAAATCACGCAAGTTCTCATCAAGGACGATTGAATTTGTTTTCAAGCAAGGAAAATCATTCTACTGTTTAAAGGGAAGTAAAACTGAGTTTTATGGAACAACCAAACGGCAATCAATATTTAATACAGCGAGCTAACATAGAATTATGGGTTAAATTGTTAGTTTGTATGACACATATTACTGACTTCTAATTAGTGGATTAATTATTTCATGATGATACGTGGACATATTCTCATCGTACAGGAATGGATTATTATGTGTTAATATTAAATATCTTTGGGAAAAATGGGTTGAGCATAGGTAAAAAGAAAATAGTAACAATTTTCGGATTGGTGCAAATAAAATGAAATGAAGAAGTGGTAATCAATAGGAATCAGGTCTTGGTAAATAAGAAGGATGAGAAAGTACTTCGTACCCCAGCTCATTAAATTTTTGCCTGGTCATGGCCGTGGTATGAGGATTTGCGTTGTCATGTAGGAGTATTGGTCCTTTTCGGTTTACTAAAGATGGTTTTTTTCAGTTTCTCGTACATTATGACTAATTCTGCACAGTATCTCTCCGCTGTTATTGTTTGTCCTGCTTCTAGGAAGTTACAATGAATTATACTTGAAGCAGATCACCAAATAGTCAATAATATATTTTTTTGGGTGCAGTGGTAGTTTCGATAGCGATGGTTTGTGTTTATTGGAATCAATTCAGGACCCTGAATGCTTTCGATTATCGGAAAGAACCCATTTTTCATCACAGGTGATAATTCGATCCAGAAAGGTTTCGTTACGACTACGTATAAACAGAAAAGGTCATATTGAAACCGATATGGCATGTTTTCTTGGGATAATTCATGTGGTTTCCACTGGTCCAACTTTCTTACCTTTCCAAGTTCATGCAAACGACGAAGGACTGGCGAATGGTCAACATCTAGCTTTTCTGCTATTTTACGCTGATGTTTGTCAGAGTCCACTAGCTCCTTCACTTCTTGTGTGGTCACCACTTTTTCAACTAAGTTCATTTTGAAGACTAAAGTCTCCAGTACTGAAGTTTTTGAACTATCGGTATATCGCTTTTTCGCTTACGTGTTTCTCCTTGAAAACCCTGTTCATGATCCAGTATGCGTCGGCAGATACTATCAGAAACCTTTACGCTGAATTCTTTCAAAGCTCTTTTGCTAAAAATGACATCTCATTTAATAAGGACTTTTTTAAGAGCCTGTCCAACTGTTTTAACTTTAACTTTGGTTCTTTAGCCATTTCACTAGATAGTTGTGGTCCATCCAACTAATCTTGTTAGATACCTGGACTTCTAAGAATTAGGGGAGTTTGAGACACTCACTCCATCGACGAAGAAAGGAGAACGGGGATTTGGAGACCTTTTAAGGGAAATGAAACAGCTTTTGGCCTTAGATGCATTGAATTCGACGCGATTCGCTCTACTCCAGGCTAATGTTGTTGTTAAGTGGTTCCAAACATACGCGCTCGATTGGTGTATACGGCATTGCCGCGGGAGTCAGCCACTCATTCAAATGAGTACGCGAAATAAAGGGTATTGTCATCTGCAAACTATGGAATGGATTAAAGGTAAGAGGTCATTAATGAAACGCAGAAAGAGAGTGGGAGCCAATACAGAGCCCTGTGAGACAACGGCATTGATGTTATAAACTTTAGACATGGCATTGTTCAAAGTTACCCGAATAGAACGGTCAGAAAGGAAATTACCAATCCAAGTAAAAAGAGAGGGGTCGAGACCAAATGCTGGGAGTTTGGCTAAAGGGGCAGAATGTCAGACCCCGTCAAAGGTCTTGAAGGTTTTCTGATCGTTTTTTACGATGGAGACCGTACAACTTATACTAAGCATGATATGTGTATGAGTCTAGTGTCATGTTGTAGGAAGCACTAGTGGCTTTTAAATGGTTGTTCACACACCTTCCTGTTCCTCTTCGTTTAGAAGCTACGAATTTCCAAAGTCCAAAAGTTCCAAATTTTGGTTTTTTTTACCACATTTCATATAAGTACGCAAATTTATTGAAAAAAGTTGTAGGTAACATCCAAATTTTTTGCATATCAACCAATAATAAAAATTCGGTATAATTTTTTAATTGTTGTTGCAATTATTTTAACAGAAAAAAAAACATTTTTAGAAAACACAAAAAAGATATAAGCCGTGTTTTTTTCGTCTGAACCATTGAAAATTTTGAATTAAGTTGATCTCTTATACACAAGCAAACAGTCGGCGACTTTGAAATCTAAAAAATTTTCAGTGATCCGGATTAGGTGAAAAAAACACGGCTATTGTAAAAGACCAACATTGCGTGTACCCTAGGCATTTTCATTGCCAGAAATGAGACAATGTCAAGGCTCACTTTAAAGGAAGTACAGACATTTTTTTAAATTTTAAAAGACATTCAAAAATATTTTATCTAATATCCAATGAAATTGTCTTATTTATGGCAATGAAAGTGTATAGTGGAGAGCTCTGGTAAATCATTTCATCAAGAAATAGATGATAGTCGCTGGTAGCCCGATCTGGTGTATAGGGCCAATTAGAATCTAATTCGGAATGCAGTTCATGCATTTTGCATTGCCCACTTTAGAAGTGTTTTATTATACCGCGTGATTATTGCTATAAAGTGGCATAATATTCGCCATTTATTATGTTTCCCCTTTCTAGGTGATCAGTGAATATTATTCGCTGTGAATCTCAAAACATAGTTGGCATCATCTTTCCTGTCTGCAGACAGAGCCGTTTTTGTACTTTTCTGAGCCCCAGTACTTTTGTGCGTTCGCTATTTAACACGTTGACTGCCGCAATTAGCATAAAAGATTTCGTGAGAGATTTCCGTGTTAAAATGCTTTCGTCGTGAGAGAGCTTTTTAAATGCCGGTCAACGACGACCGACAGGGCAGTCAACGTGTTAAACTGTTCAAAAGATCAATGAAAGGACTATCCAAGCTTTATGAGCCGTTGCAAGGTTCTGGAAAACAGTCAACCGATTCAGTTTTTAATCCGCTCTGAGTAAACGCGGCATATATCGCACACTGAGTTTTTTCATGTCCAATTCTTTATTCAAAATTCTGATCTTAAGCGTCCAGGATGCAACTCGTTTTTCGTGGTTACGCGAACTCGGTTAAACTCGACAACCTATCCTTTCAGCATTGAGAACGAAGAAGCAGAATCTAAAATTGTTGAATCTAACTTTGCTTTAATTTTCGAAAGACCCTCGAGAGATGACCCAAATAGTTAAAAAATCCTGAAAACATACCCTAAAAATTTAAAAATCTACCTTCTTATATACTTAGAGTTAGGTACTTTTTTTTAAAGTATTGTCTAAGCTTAGGGAACAATCCTATGATGCACAAATCAGGCCAATAGAAATTTGCAAGGATGAGAAAATATGGAAATTTAAACCTGGCAAATGATGTGAGTAAGCCACAATTTTTGGCATGACTTTTTTACTGTGCAAAATTTGAATAACTTCGTAAGTACAATTCTCATCTCGTAGAATTGCCTCAACCACTGGTACCCGGATAAGTGACTATACCATTTGCAGGAGTCGAATCCACATTCACAGAGGAAAAAATCTGCAAACGTGCGACTGGGTCCGTTAGGCCACGGGCCTAAAATAATAAATGTATAGCCTTGTGATGACTTTCTCAATATAATTTGGAGGAATTTTAGGCTAAATGTCAATTAAGTAAAATTCATTCCCATAGATTTCTGGAGTGGTATTTATTTTTTTATTTTAATTCCCGACGTTTTTTCAACTTCCGTCAACGTTTTCAGCGGTCACAAATACTTATCCATGGCGAAATCTGTATACTTTCATAGTCAGTGTATGACGAGGGTCTAGTGGTTGACAAGATTACTCCAATTGTTAGTTTGTGCATTGATTTTAATTTTAGTTTTTAGTTTAAAAAAAATACCTTGTAACCACCTGATTAGATACTTGTAACGACGACAGATCTCTAATCCTAATCATTTCTCTAGTATGACTACCTTGACGTTCACGGGGCAATTTATAGGAATTAGTCCGGGGATGTTGTAAGTATACTTTCCTGATGGTTCCTTAAGCTGTATCACGTACAAGGCCGCCATGACCAACAAAAGTAAGAGGGGTACAGACATCAGAAGGGAATAGTCGGGACGCGGCCGTCCTAATGGCATTTTACTGGAGGGAGAAGAATTAGGACTTTATAAAGATTGGAACAGGGACTACTGGAAGTGATACTAGCATGAAGAGCCGACAGCCCGCAATATCCGACACTTTATGAACCTTTTATCTAGCTTCGCGAAGAAATGTTTTGAGGCGTCACTCTGTGCGAAGTTCCTTCGATAAACTTCTTGTCCTGATACATACCTCCTCTCCTTACATTTCAGGTCATACCTTTTCCGATTACGCATTTGGGCCTTCCGTAGGTTTTAGATTACCCGTTGCCTGGATTATGTCATGAATAAGGGAGAGATTAATGACGGTAACATCCCCATTGTCAAGCGCCTTAAGGCGGCGTAGAATTTCATACGACGAGCCATGAGTTATCATATTACGGCCAAAGGTAATATAAAATGGGCTAAACCCCGTGGTTTCATGTGCTACGTTTCTAAGAGCGTAACTAATGGCCGAAAATTGTTCGTCCCAAACCCGTTGATCCTTCTCAATATATGCCTTGATAGCAGACAAGGCACTCCGATTCACCCGCTCAGAAGCATTATCTTGAGGGGTGTACAATGTAGTTCTATGATGAGGGACTCCAAACTTGTCCAGGAAGGATTTAAATTCACCTGAGGCAAATTGCACACCGTTGTCGGAAGTTAAGCTCTCGGGGACTCTCGATTAGATGGAAAATATCTGTCTCTAAGAAAGAGATCACAACCGGGGGAAGCCGGAAAATCCCTCGACCTGGTTGGTTATTTATGTTTCTCTGACTGGGCCGTTCGGAGTAGAAGTTATTCTTGCAATTGGTAAGTCAGTAAAGGGGGAGTGACTGGTTCAGGGACTTGCAAAAGGGTTTGTCGTTAGCATTGTTCTGCCTCCTTTACCCACGCCCGTAGCCGACGAATTCTGGCCGGAACTGAAGAGGAGATCAGCGAAGGAAGCAGAATTTAGTAAGCAGATGTTCATAAGTGGTTCCTAGTGATCCCTTTAAGAGGAATCCTAACCTGGGGACTTAACTCTCCCGAAGCCTGGCACCCATGCGCCATACAAGCCTGGACCTCCGACTTATGTGAACAGGGAAGAGAGAGTTTTAGCCGTTGCCGGCTCAACATCTCACTGTTACAGATAGTTAAGTTGATAAGTGGCTCGGAACCCATTTAGAAATACTATCCAATCCGTTCTGCTCTAGGATTCATTATCACTAATAGCACTTGTGCCTTGTGCTAACTTTCTTAAAATATAAGTTGTGGTTATAATTAAAACTATTTTTAAATTCTAGTTCAAATTATGTTCGGTTAGCTGGAAAAAGCCAATTCGAATAGATTTTGCTCTGATTTTGCCAATATGATATTTTAAAGATACGGAAAAGCGTCCAAATAAATCAAATTTTACGAAATATCTACAATATCTAGCAACATTTTTTTAAAGCCATACTGCACGTGCATTATACCTATATAAAAACACAGTGTAAGTTATCAAGCATTCTTATCAAGATAACCTGGAATTCTCATTAATACAAAAATTCATAGAATTTTAATTTTACACGATTTCGCAGCAGGAATTATATTCAGGGATCCGCAAAGGAATGGG
>QYTT01088752.1:6616-22877 GCA_006980735.1 Dasypogon diadema | reverse complement strand
GTCCGATTTAAATTGCATTTAATTTGTGAGTTTTCTGTTGGTAGTTAAATAAGGCGAGTGGATGGAAATTGAGAGAGGGCTTTGGTGTTAGAGCAGAATTTATGGCATGTTGTTAGGAAATTTTTAGCGCTTTTTACAATTATCTGTAGATTTAGATGGTTGAAAATAATTGCTTATCTTTAATGGCTCATACACACACACCTGGCGTATATAGAACAATGTGATTAATAATAATTTATATTTCTGAAAGTTGGGTGTATCATATTAGATACATCGTGACTAGTTCTTAACGGTCGGTAGTATGGATTCCTTGGATAGAGTGCATAATTACATCTCTAGCACTTTGTGGAGGGCGGTGAATATATTATTTTTTGTTTGTGGTAATGATACACAAGATGTACAATCTTTTTACCAGGGATACATTGATACACGTTTTGGTCGATACGAGACCGATACCGATACTTATGGATATGTATCGGCGATATGAATGGTGGATTTAAAAGGACTGACTATGACCAGAACCAACTTGCTAAATAATAATATTTAATAAACTTACAAACACCTAAGTATTAAAAGTCAATAATTAAAATTACACTGTTACCTGTATAAGGCTGTATTAGCTTGCATAAGTTCTATCAGCATAAGTTTATTAAGGTGATCAGGGTCCTGGAAGCAAAGGGATTAATAATTGAGAAACAAGTTGCTAAATATCTACTCACCAAATGTGTCGTCCTTTAGTGTTCCACAAAGTGATGAGATGATTCTATAAAGATTATTTTAATTTCAGATGAGGGTAAACAACTCAAAATCCTCCCCGCAGCGGACAGGAAACATTTAACGTGTTGTCGATAATTACTTGCAGTCGTTATTAATTGGTCCTGGGAAACGATAAAAATTCAGCAATACAATTTTTGTTCGGAAGAGAATTTTCACCTGGTTTCGCTTTATAAAATGTCGAAGCGATCTCGTCTCAACACAAATCGTCACAAATTCGATGTATACCTGAAGGGGTTCCTGTAATTAGATAAATTAGTATTAGATTCTTAGGATTCCTGGAATTATCACTGGAAAATCGGAAATAGGGGGACGTTTTCAATATAATCCCGAGCTTTGGTATATGAAGGCGCACAGTTTAAATCACCAGAAGAACGAGTGTAGAGTTACGGATAGTTCAAAAGCCAGTTAACAGATGTGAAAAAGCAAAAAAAAAGTGGAATAAGAAAAGGAAGCTGGAGGTCCCTAAGGATTAAACGTAGGAAAAGAGCAATTCCTATCAGGGAGGAATTAGAATCGGGAGAAGTCAAGGAGTTCGGAGAGGGGCTTGTGGATACGGAATCTAGGAAATTCTCCAAGATTAAGTACTGCTGTCCTCTTTATTTACTTTTGTTTATAATTAGGGTGAGATTGCAATTTTTGTTTGAATTTTTTTTTTGTTTCTTTGATTCGGTGCCCTGCCTCGCTTGCATTTCTTTTCCTTTCTTTCAATTTGTGGAGATTTAGTGCAAAAGAGTGTATTGAATAAAATTTTGAATCTAGTATAGAACAGTGTTTTCTGCCCAAATTGTTAAGAAATTTGTCATCAGTGTTATCCACCTTAGGAGTTCGTGGACTCCAACCGCAAAACCACGTGTTGCCCAGTGTTTTGGCTCAATAATATCCCCCACCCTACCCGGTGCATAAATGCACATAAAATTATGCGTGCAACAACACATAAAAAAGGCGAGTTTTGCAATCTCTTTGAATGAGACCTACTGTAAGAAAATAGTCTTTCGGATGCGATACAATTCATTTGAAAACTGAAGTACTTTTGTGCCAACCTGTTTAAGTTTGGATACAAAATCTCATTACGCCAGAAACCAAGAGGATCTGCTTCTCTTGCTGTATTGGGAGATCTAAGGTACCTCCCAACTTTTTCTTTGGTCGCATCGGTGTACAAAGAGGATAATTGTTCATTTTCCTCGGATTCTTTAATAATCTTTTCACAAATGCTCCATATCCCCCGTCTTGTAATTGGCTCAAGGTCTGTAGTAGTCCTGTAACTATGTCTGTAATGGTTTCGGAATACAGAGGTAAGTTAATTAAATCGATAAGCCGTAGAAATAGTAGACTCTTAATGGAATGTTCGTAGATTATATCGAGAATCAAGAGCTATGGCTAAATAATAAAATTCTTCACTTTCCAGATGGAATCTATACTTTCGGGAGCCAAAAACCGATCGGCGGCTACGTGTTGTAGTATCGACTGGCTTTTTGTGCCCTTGATGTCCTCCAGAACTTTTCGAAGACTGTTGACTAATAGCGTCCGATAATACAGCAATGGTTCTGCTAATTTATTTTGTAACCTTTTCGAAGTAAAGCATCACCATCTCATCCATCATCAACTATTCCTCAGTTAAAAGTTATACTTTGCATTTTATACGAAGCAAACAAGCCTGTACTACAACTCGTTGTTCCAGTAGTCGGCTTAATGTGTCCAGAGTTGAGTCCCAAAGCGTAGATATGGCATGTAATTCGGAACATTATGTGCGTCTTACATTTCTTCCAAAATCTTGTTGCTGCTAGTGGAATAACTAAAATGTCCAATAATGAACCTTGCTTTGTAATCATATAGCAATGTTAAACTAATTGAATTGAAGGAAGGTTAAGCTGCTCGCGATACGGCGGCAAAATCATAGGGTGGTTCCAAGGGAGATCCCTAAGCGCAAATCTAATGAACATGTGCTGAACAGACTCAATACAACCGATGTGGACAGCGCAGGAAGGATTCCATACCTGGGATGCATGTTCAAGTCTGAGTTCGCAGTTAATTGGGACGAAGGAATCGACGCCAAACCCTGCCCGAACATAATCCACAACGTCACCAGGCGAAGTGATAGGGTCAAGTTGGGAATCCCCCGAACAAGCACTCGACTGCTCCATCCCCGGGTCAGAAGAACTAGAGCCAGTACTACCGGCCTGGGAAGCATCACAAGAGTCTCCCCAGAAACACCGGCAGCCATTGACAAATTAGACTTCACGTCCGGGTCAGCAGAACTAGGGTCATCTTCACCGACGCTGGTAGCACTAGAGGTGTCTCATCCGGAAACCGGTGACCACCGGAAACGATCACCACACAGAGCCAACTGCGCAACTCAGATCGTAAGGAACCAATCGGTTCGGATTTTGCGCCAGCTGAAAAAGTCCAAGAACTAATCTTAACCTTCACATGCCTAATACCGCGTATTATGTCATCCAAAATGGACATCACCGCGTCGCAAAAAGGAGGTTGCATAGATGAAGTGGACTCAGCATTGCTAAAGGCCGCAAAGAGATCACCCATTGTGCTAGAAATCGTGTGAAACTCGGATGAAAGCTCGTGAAAGCGACTAAGCAACTCAGGTGACCTTAAGTTCAAAGTATCGACACCACTAAGAAGCCAGTCAATTTTCCCATTAGGGGAATAAATATCGTCCGAGAAAACTTACAATACAGCAAGACTCGACGAAAGAGTAAGTGTTAAGTTTTTTTTTACCAAAATTGAGTGAATTAGACTCAATGTATCTTATTTTATTTTATTTATATAAAGCCTTAAGAATGAAGTTAAAATTTTTACTTTTTTTCTTTTTTAATAGTAGTTCAATTAACTGTAGTTGTTATATCTGCACTCTGGACGAACCAAAGCGTTGCTCAACATCTTCTCTAATTTTTCAGATGGATTAAAAATCTGTCATTTTAACGCACAACGTCTACTCCCTAAGTTAGATGAATTTAAATATCTTTTTGGGCATTCTAATTTGGATATTATATGTATCACAGAATCTTGGCTAAGAACTCACACTGATTATAACGTCCTAAAATCAGTTAACTATTAAATTTTTCAGAATGATCATGTTAGCACGATCGCTTGATTACTTTTTCTCAACGAGGCTAGAATCGATTTTATTTTTATTGAAATACAGCTTGCTGCTCGCAAATTTGGTTGGTTGGAACTGCATATAAGCCTTCTAATATTATTAACCTTGACAATTTCCTACATTATTATACCTATGTGGTGATTTTAATATATACGTTAAATTAATGTAGCGCTTCCACTTCCGGGAAATTGTTGAATCCCATGGGCTTTTAATTGTGAATTCTGTGCCAACTCATTTCTCTTTCTTTCAAATTCAAATTACTTTATTATTTCACAATGTGTACATAAGATTCATATCTTTTAGTTGCACACTTAAAACTACAGAAAACTTGACTACTAGTCAGCATTGGGTTGTAATATAAATATTAAGTCAAGATAATGATAAAAAGAAAAAGAATTAATTCAAAAATAAAAAAATAGTGAAGGAAACAAAAAAGAAAAGAAAAGACAAATAGCAAAAAGAAGACAAAAGTTATTATCGGTTTGAATAATAAAGTAGGCATTTGAATTCAGCAGGAGAATAAGCCTTCACAATGGCAATGTGATTAGGAAGGCTATTCCAAAGCCGAAAGACTTGGACAAAGTACGAACTTTCGTAGACAGAGGAAGTTAGCTTTGGTAATAACATTTTAAATTTCTTGGAAGTTCGAAGAAAAACTATATGATCATAGAGATAGCCTAGCGGTTTATAGAGAATTAAATAAGAATAGCAAATATCTGTTCCTCAAACAAGTGTAAATATCACAATCCAGTATTAATGTTTTATAATTAGATATATGTGCAGACCTGCCTAGAAGAAAAACAAAGCGGGTGGAATCATTGAAGGCCATCTCCAATTTACAAACAGAGTCGAGCTTAGGAAAAAGAAGGCTTCCTTGAGTGAAATATGACAATAAGAGAGCCTTGATAAGCTTTAAGCGAATATGTAAGGGAAGGACCTCAGCTGATAGCCACAATCATCTTAGCCCACCATATATTCCACCAAGCATGTCTTTGATGTCATCGCAGCATTTCGTCATTAATTTTATCAACGCAATCTTCAATTAAAGCGATGGGTCCGGATAAGTACACCTGCACATCATCAGCATAAATGTGAATGTTAACATGACTCACAATGTTAGAAAGGCTGTTTATGTATAAACAGAACAGAGAGGGTTCAAGAACTGATCCTTGTGGAACACCAGATAGCAAGGGAAGTGAATCGGAGGAGTCATTATCACTTTTGACACGTTGAGTACGATTGCATACAAGACTACTAACAAGTTTGAGTGCATAATCAGAAAAAGGGGAATTCTCTCGGAGCTTTTAAGTAATATATGACGCTGTCATAAGCTTCAGAAAAATCGAGCAGTATCAGAAATCTTATATGACCCGAATTCATTGCTCCGTGAATGTCCGATGTAACCTTAAGCAGACCTGTACATTTTACAGGAATCAGACTGTAAGGGTGTAAGTAAATTATGGATCTCAATAAAAGCTTGAAGTTGCCAAGCCACTTTAAACAAGAAACACAAGATACTAATTGATCGATAGTCAGAGAGACCCCCCGGGAAGGCTTTTTGGGAATAGGTATACCATTAGCAACTTTCCAGCTCTCAGGAAAATAAGATTGAGTCCAGCAACTATATTCAATAAATAAGGTAAAATAGAAGGTAATAGTAACTTACAAAAACTTGGGTTGATATTATCAACACCGATACAGTCCGATCTGAGTAAATATATAGCTTTGAGAAGTTCATCAGCAAGTAACACAATGGAAAGAAGAGCGTGAAGGCTTCGACCCAGAATCAAATACTACAAGCGAGGGTATACTACTGGGATCTCAGTGGATAAGGAGGTGAAATATTCAATAACACTGTTGGGGTCAAAGGGACAGCTCGGCTGTAGATGCCGTCATTTTTAATGCTTCTCTACAAAGTTTTTTGAAGAAGACCATAGTGAAGCTTAATATAAAGAAGATAGTCGCATTTAGATTACAGAAGTAACATTATTGTGAGCTATTTTGTATAATTTGTAACTTGTATCAGCCTCTTCCATTCACGGAAAAGAAATTTCCTCTCAGTGATCAAAGAGCTTATTTCTTCTACTTCTTCTACACTGATTGATCTTTTTCTGACTGGGAACACGGATTTAGTTATTTTTCATAATCAGATTGATGTCCCGGTTTTACAAGGCATGATCTTACTTCTCTTACTTATAATCTAAATTTTGTCAATATTGAAGAAAGTTTTACCTACGTGAACTTCAAGAGTATGATTGTCGATAATTTACTTCATGACGCGGCTGCAATTGATTGAAATAGAATTTCTTACATGGCCTCTATTAAAAATCAAATGGCTTTTATGAATGCTAACATAAATTCTTTATTTAATTTGCATATTCCTGTGAAAACACGTATTATATCCACTGAAGCCTGTCCCTGTCTAATTAATTATTACTTTAATTTCCCGTAGAAATTCGACTTATAAACGCCGGGAGCGCTTTTTCTCAGAATTTTATGTTTGCCACCGCAATGTACGCATAAGCTTTAAAGCCTCGACTCAGGCCTTGGAGAAGTGGATGAATAATAATCCCGGAAAAGTGTTGATAGTTTTTCAAATAACCAAAATTTTTGCAGAGTCTTTCTTAAAGGCTGTAGCTCGTCGTAATGCGATAAACAGATTCTCAAAATATGGCATAGGTCCTTACAATCTGAATGTATTTTCTAATGTTGATTTTGTTGCCGCTGAGATGACAGAACAGCCTATGAACCCTACTAAACTATGGAATCAACTGCTACTACTGCTTCAACACCTAATGATTCTTTAGCAGAACTGCATGCAATGCCTTCGTCATGCTTACTGCAACTCCGCCTCCACTACCGGTAGAAATTTCTATTCGGCGGCCTTGTGAAGTCGCACCATCGCCCTTACATCCAGTTCAATCAGCTTCACAATAACCATCAACTTTAGCCATGATAGTAAATACGTCTTGTATGTCACCGATTTTATTGACTTCATTTTCAAATCCAATACCAAGTAGTATCCGACCTTTTCCAAAAAAATAGGAGGCAAAAGAAATCTTATTAAGAGAATTAGAGGAAGTACAACAGTATTAACCAGCACCTCATACAAAAACCAACTGAAAAATGATAGAAAACGGAAAACTGACCACGAATTGAACGCAGAAAGCAAAGATATCTGTCGCCTCCCGAAAAAACAGAGTGTTAGGAAGAAGGAAGAAAGGAAGAAGGGGGAAAGGAAGAGAGAGGAGACCCTCTCTTAGACAAGAGAGGAGATAATAAAGAAAATAAAAATGTAGGTAGTATCATCGGATTACTTTTCTAGCGAAGACGACACAGAATGCAACTTCTATAGTGAAAGGTAGGTATTTATTTAGGATAAGAGAGGTGAAGGGTGGATAAGAAGCATTTGGATATCTGTTTGGAATTGGGGCATGAGGCATGTGCTCGAGTAGACAACGATGATACTGAGGACTTCACTTGCGACTACTGCTTCGGAAAATTCTAAGCTGGTAATTAGCTTCTAAATCAGGTAATTCCCTTAACCCTATTTGATAGAAGATTGTTTTTTTTTGTTTGTGTGTTTATAAGTTTATCTAAATTGATCTTCGTTGTGGGTTTTGCTAAGAAAGTGTATTATTTACTACTTTTTAGGGTCCTGTAATCAACAAAGAACCCTTATAGTTTCGGTATGTCCGTCCGTCTGTCCGCGGCTTAGCTCAGAGACTCTTAATACTAGAAAGCTGTAACATATTAATTACGCCAACAAAGTGGTAAAATAAAATTTGGAAAAGAAATTTTTTTGGATACCTCCCCTACACGTAAAGTGGGGATGAAATTTTTTTTCTCATCCATCCCATGGTGTAGGGTGTCGTTGAATAGGTCGTTCAAAAATATTGCGAGTCGATGTGCCTCGAAATACTACCTATAAGTTTGCGATTTGCGCTTTGAAAGTTTAAAAGCTTTCGATTCGATTAATTGATTTGAGTTGAGTATCGTTTGGCAAACTTAAAATCCAATGTACTGGCCCCTGTAGATGTTATTAGCCGTTAAACCGTGAACTCAATTAATATGTTCATAGTATCACGAAAAAAACCCCCTTCTAAATCGGCATATTGTGACGGGCAACTACGGAACCCTACACTGCGCGTGGCCCGACACGCACTTGTCTTCTTTTTTTTAATGTATGCATTGTTTTGTTACCAACGAGTATAAAATGATCCCGATAATAATTTTGTACACTACCCAGGGTTCATTTTACACAAATGGGTATTTGAAATGATCTTTGAACAGGGTTTTTGGAAAAACAATAAATTTAAAAAAAGGTTTGAAAGGTGATACAATTTGTTATAAAGCAGTGTTTAGAGTCGATGAAGAAAACCTTTCCCCTATGTATTCTTTCCCTACACATAGTTATAAGATTATTTTCTTTATTATGTCGATATACACATGGATCAATTTAACTAATTTAACTAATAAAAATGCATAAAATACATGCCCAAACTTTTAAATTTAGAACAAAAAAAAACAATATTCGTTGCTTCTCAACATTTGTACTCTTAGATAATCTCAAAAAACTAACCTACGTTCACAAATTTATACAAAGTAGACTCCTACTTAAATTCTTCCAAAATATATTCTGATATCTTTCCTAATTGGGATACTAACTGGTTTGGTTTTGAATTTATAATTTTTCATATATTTTGCTCTTACCATGTTTTATACCTACATATACCTACATAAAAATAATACTAAAGTTTTGGTCATTGACTTTTTCCAAAAACTGCATATCCTATGTGTGGGGCTCGAAAATGCTTGATTATCTCAATTATTCGATTTGATTATGAGTATATCTTGCATTCGAAAATAAACCTCGGCAAGGAAGATAGATATTTGCAATAATTGCATTGGTTTTTGTTGCTAATAGGGGAGAGTGGTGCAAGACGTGGTAGTTAAGGTTTGATGTTAAATAAAATCCAGATTTAAATAGAAACAAAAATATTTCTATCTTTTATTTAATCTTTGGTAACCAATATTTTAAGTAATTAACAAAAAGGTAACATTTATTCACTATCTTCAGCGTAATTAACAATATTAAATGAAAAAAGTCATTTCTCCCAATTTTGCCCTACAGGCGGGGTAACACGGGGTACCCCGTTGGGTATGGGATAATATGGAGGGATGGATCGGGGTAGGCGCGTCTATATGAATTTTTTCTTTTCCATAACTGTGTATATTTTAGGCTATAAACCGGGTACCCCGTCTTACCTCACAACCCCGTCTGGGCCCGCGCTCCTCTATTTGGTTCATTCCATAGTGTATTTGCGCTTTCTTAATTTTTAAAGCCGTTTATCTATTTTAATTCAACCTCTATCTTAAGTATTCCATTTTATTCCTAGAAGTGAACTGTTATCCTCTGCATTTACGTGGTAGGTATCCTATGTGTCTCCAATTAAGAAGAGAATTTATAATTTTCATAAGATTGGACTACATTCAATTTTTGAGGAAATATGTTTTTTTTGCATAAATTTATCTAGTTTTGTGGGAACTTATTTTTTAATTCAGACATTTTAGATCTCACATTAACCAGAATAGTCCCCTAATTTTTTTCAATACCGTAAAATGGGGTAACTTGCAACACTTTTGAACTTTCACTATTTGTAACTTTTGCATTATATGTTACTTACGGAGAAGTAAATACCTTTCCTTTAAAACAATTTTGAGGTATTTCTGGTTTATTATCGGTCCGTATTACTAAGTTTGTTACGCGCTCCCGAACGAGTGCGCAATTTTTCCGCCGGCTAGATTGGAGGAAGGGCTGGGTGCTTCCGTCGGCCTTCACACCCTGTTGGGCGCCACGTAGTTTTAACGAGATCTACGAACTCGATAAGGGAAGTTTATTGGGACTCACAAAAAAAATTTTAAAAACCTCAATAACACCGGACTTCAGTTCAAAATCTTACTTTATTTAACACACTGCTGCAACTAACCTAGTAGCAATTAATTTCATTCGATAAAGGAAAGAAAATTCTTATTTAAATTGACCCTTCGCAACAATCCAATTCTTAATAGTCACTACTAAACGTGATTTCACGATAACCAAAAGTGAGGTTAACCAACACTAACCGACGAAGCAGCACGAATCATAAATTTAGTGAAGCACCAATGAAATATAAAGATCAATAAATAGAAAAGAAGGTACTTATCTTATATTCTCCGCATAATTCCTCTTTATCTCCGTCTCCTCCAAGGTGATTCCTTCGCCTCAACCTCTAACCACTTTTCCCAAAGTTCACATTCTTCTTTCCTCGATTCCTGCTTTCTTTGCAGCCTTATTTCTGCTCGACACAATTAATGTTTCCTTTCCTTTCACGGTACTTTCTTTCCACTTTCTTTTCTTATTTTTCCTTTTGTTGTTCCACTTCACTCCACACTTTACCGTTTTGCGAAAACTTGGCAGCAATTCACAATGGCGACCTCAAAGACTAGAGTTATCTGCTTCACCTACCGAAGCTTTTTATATAAAAGTCACCCCTATTGGAACTTCCGGCCCCTATTTCTGCAAAGTTCTAGAATCGGTTCCTACCGGTTCTAATCGGGTTGATTTTTAAAATTCATATTTTATAACTTTCTTGTTATTTGTGACGTCAGGAACTCGTTGGTGTGTTTAATTTTCCTGGGAAAATGTTCTTTTCATCGAAATTTTGAAAATGAAAAAATTTTGACAGGTGTATCGTAATTTTGGAAAATTCTTTGTGTGATGAATTTTCGGGCCGCATTTGTTTGAAAAGATGCGCTTCGGGTTACAGGTAACTCGATTCCATTCCAAATTTCGTGTTGAAGTTGAAGTTCGTTAAATATTTTCGAGTTTTCCGGTGCCGGTGTGGAGGTTAGAAGTGTGAGACTGTGTTTACCTACCCTGGAGGGCATTCTTGCTTGGTAAGTAATATTGGTTTTGAAAACTTAAACTTTGGGTACTTTTGTAAAGATAAATACATTCACACTTCCGTATTTTAGGTGTGATTTAAAGCGTTCGTGATGCCTTGCCTAACATGGGACTTTTGGTAAGTAACTCAATTCTTTCATTATGAATTCTAGTTAGCTATATTCTATCTATCTGTATTCTGATATTTTTAGCCAGTATATACTACCTATATGATTACCTACCGACTAATAATGCTTACTTTTGTTTAACTTTGATTTAATTTGCTATAATAATAAAATATTCCACTTTCATATTCGACTAACTTCCTTCCATTGCAGATATAAATAACTCTTCATTACCTAATATGACTACATCTTATTTCGTAGGTGTCTGACTCAACCGCCGTGTGCCTGTACATCCTTGATTAGGAGGGAAATGTTGCGAGATTAATCTCGTTCAGCTGATGGTGCTTCAGCGAATAGTTTAGCCGGTTACAGTAAGTAATTTTACAGTTTCCTTTTCAGTGCTTCCGGTAGGCCTCGAAGGCTGTATGGACGAGGATAGACAGTGGTTAATTTCCCCAGACGAACAGGGAGTACAATGGTAAGTTTTCCTCTTAGGTGGTTAGGGGCTTTCTCCTCAGAATGGACCACAACGGAGAAGAAGTGCTCAAACCTCTAAGATCCCAAAAACAGGTAATTTCGTCCACGTTGTATTACGATCTACAGGATAAAATAATTTCCTTTGCAGAACCAAGTTCTAAGGTGAACAAAAAAAGGACAGCACATAGCAGGTACGTTCACTATTTGACTAATTACCACAACTAATCCTTCTCATTTAGGTAGCCACACTAAAAGGAATTTCCTAACCTCGGAGCATAACAAGTTTTCCGATATGTTGGAAGTTACCTGCCAGATGGGGTAAATTTAGAAATTCTATATATGTAAAGTCACAACGTAAAAAATTCCATTATAACGTAAAGTTTCAATTATCTATAATTCTTCAAAATCTTATTTTATTGTTTCTTCAATTTACTTTGTAATAGATGACGATAGAAATAGATAAAGGTTCATTATCACTTTCACTTCCTGATAACTCAAATCCTTGAACGCTTTTACCGGCAGCAATATTTAGTTTTCGTTTCTTCACATTTAACGCAATTTCCGTTGGTTGACGCATTTCTTTTAATATTGTATTGACAGCATTTTCTACTTTTCTATGAGGGGATTTTGAATATTCACTAGGCAACTCCTTTAAAACTTCATTTTTATTGAATGGGTGAATTCCAACTGATTTAAAATCACTTTTTATATTTTTTTTCGGCATTTGTTGATATTTCGTAAATTAGCTTTTTTTTAGCAAACGTGTGGAAAAGTCGATTTAGGTATGCTTGTCTCATCTCTGTTCTGTCTTTTTTTCCAATCTAAAAGTAATTTCCTCCACTTTTCTTTAAGTGGTCTAAAAAAAAGCTAATCCTAATGGTTGGGTTAAATGTATTGAATTTGCTGGCAAAAATATGAATTTTATATTTTACTGCTTACATTCTGCAATAACTTTGTAGGAAATATGAGAAGATAAATTATCTCCAATTAAGATTTTCGGTCCATTCAAATTTTTAAAGTTAGGAATTATCGTTTTTAAGACCCACCCAGCTTCGAAAGTTGCCAGGTCAAACCAGCCATTTTTAGTTATGTTGTAGCGAGCACCAGATGGTCCACCTATTGTCCAAGAATTGTATAAGTGCTTGGTCTTATAAACCACGTAAGGTGGAAGTAGTTTTCCGTCAGCAGTTCCCGCAAATATAATTGATATTGATGATTTTGTGGTATTTATAACATGCTCAGGGTGTCTAGCACGCACCGCTTTGCTATTATTTTGTTCCGTTTCGGTTCATCACTTAAATTAGTCTCATCATAATTCAAGATATTTCCAGTGGGAATATTTGTTAATTCCTCTTGCAAATTATTGAAATAAGCAGTAAGAATTTTTTTTAGAAACGCTGGCTCTACTCCTCTTAATATTTTGGCAAAGTCGTTATTGCAAGTTGTCTTTATATCGTTTCAAGAAAGCATAAGCACAATCCTTTCCCGGCACATTTTCCTTAAACGTTTTTCGATTTTCACCTATAGTGAGTCCAAGTATCTTTTCACTAAGAGTCTTAAATCATAGCTAGGATCCTAGAGGATAACCCCATTCCGTAAATTTTTCTAAATTTTTTACTAAGGCTTTCTCTTCTTCAACATTCAAGGCAGTACACCGTCCTGGTTTTCTACTTTTTTCTCCATCTCGAAAGTGGCGATTAAGCGTACTGTAATGAATGCCATACTTTTTTTTTATTTAACATTATAAGTGATTTTTCCAGCTATTTATTCACCTCTTTAAAACTAGCCATCGTATTACTATTAAAAAGAAAAACTACTCATTTAATGAGAACACATCTTCAATTGTTTATCTAGCCTAATTTGATTATAAGGCCCAATACATTTTTAATTAGGAAAATAAATGATAAATTACAAAGTTCTGTTGCAAGTTAACCCATTTTACCTGTACTTCGCAAAAGATCAAGTACCACCATTAGGAAGTCAATAACAATAAATTCTTAGCAGCAATTTTTAAAGTAGAACATATACGATAAAAGATAAATTCCCATAATACAACACTTATTTATCTCTTTACACAGGTGACAGAAATAAATCATAAATTAAATGTATAAGTGACGATTTAAAAAGGTCCCATTTCCTTGTTAACTTTCCAGTTTTAGTGATACCTTAATTCTCCACTGCATTTATAACAACTATAAATGCATAAATTATTGGTCAGAGAAGGCTCCGTATATCTACTACATAAAATCTTTATATTTATTACAACCTTATTGTTTTTCGAAAAGTATCTTAGATCGTTTTTAAATTTTCATTGAGAGACATTGAAAGTCAGACACACAGAGAATTCACGTAAAACACCGCCGGGTTACTTAGTTTTTGCTCCCGGAGCACTCATTCATTTATTCAACGAAAACAATGCGATTAACCGACGGCAAAACATTCTCCATAATAAAAAGCTTTCTTACAGTGTTTTATCTGAAATTAAGCATTTATCTTTCAAATTTTGCTCCTTAGAAATATGTAGCTATTGACAGTTTTTATGTAAAAGCCATTTATCTATAGATTTAGGATATGCATATTAATTTTCATCTTAGAGCTTTTAAAGAAGTAGAAAGCCGGTTAGATGTTTCGTGATACTTTATTAATGCAATAGCTTTTGAAAAGATTGAATAGAATCCCAAATTCTGGCAGGTGAAATAAAATAATGAGCTTGAAACGATAAAACGACCCGACCCCCTATCATTGGGGGGGGTCAATAAATTTTAAAAGCACTCTCGAGCTGTTGAATTATTTAAACATTTGTCACCTTTTTAAGCAAATCCAAAATAAATGACATTTTCAATAATTTTGAGATAATCTCCTGCTATCAGAGGAGAACAATTATGCAATCTGCACACCTAGTAAATTATGTGCGCCCATAGCAGAGGCTCAGAGTGCCCAAAAATGCAAATCTGGCAATACTGAAGAAAGAAAGCAAACAAAAAACATCACTTTCACCATTTCCCCATTATCGTCATGGCAGCAATTCTTCCCAAAATACTTTATGGCCGACCGAAAAGTAGTGGCGCGGAGGAGAGTTCCTACACAGGAAAAGCAGCTGCCTTCCCCGCCACACGTAAATTAGAGACGACCACATTAAAGGACACAACCCCAGCTCGCACGCACTCGATAAATCATTACACTCTGCTCTTGAGCCATTCAAGTACTTTTCTCTTTTTCCATTTAAAATGGTTTATGAACTCCATCTTTCTCACTTCTGTTCACCCTCGCATCAAGTCCGGCCCTTTCGCACGAATGGTTTATGGCACCGGGGAATGCTTTATTGCCGGAGCAATTCACTATCAGATATATGCGTGTGGCAGCCGAATCTAAACAAGTGTAATAAGGACAGGCAACAGGCAATAAGTCTCCGCCTTTTCAGTACCACCTTTGAGGGGAAAATCAGTATGCTTTATGGGCCAACAACACGTTTCATTGCCATCCCTTTCCTGCTCGACCAGAAAGAAATGTGAAAATGTGGAAAAGTAACAGTTTGCACGTGGCCTGGCCACTTTTAGCACGAGAAAGAAAGAACGTGGAGTTTTTGAAGGAGCCGGTGCCATTTGAAACAGATATTGACTTGTTTATGGGCGTTTACAATGCGGAAGGAAATTGATGGGTTTCTCAATTTCGTGGTGCATTAGTGTGAATGGAGAGAAACGAGAGAGAGTAATCTATCATTGAGATTAAAATCCCCTGAACTGTTGAGGAGCGGTTGTGTTTGAGTTGGTTGAGAGCAATGAACACAGTAGTGAGTGCGGGGAAAAGGGTATCCTCTCAAGGATCACAAAGTGTGCGGCATATTTATGAGGACACGACGTGGAAATTTAATAGCGCGCGGTTTACTTTGCTTTGCTCTTGTCGCACACTGAAAAGGAGAAGAAATTCGATCTTGACAAATTCAGGGAGACTATTTGAAAAATTCTTTACGGCGGCGGGGCATTTTAATGGTTTTTCTCAGCTTGGTGGTCGCTAAATATGATATTAATTAATTACACACTTAATTTAACGACCACTACGGGTTTTCTTGATAGTTTTGATTAATTGCTAGATTATTTGGGATGTAGGTACCCTGTGGCAGGAAATTTGTTATTATGTATTTGCAAAAATTGTAAACAATTTTTTTTTTCTGAACCCCACTTTTATTTCCTTGAAAAATTATCCTTTTTAATGGCATAATTCCATGTGTTTATTATTTAAGATTCTGAAGGTAACTCAATACTGAAATTAACACTCCCGATTTATGCAAAAATCTTTAAGAATTTCCACTACATTTCCCAGTGATCGTAGACTCATTAAATTTTCATGAGATTTCAAGATTTTTTAATGTGTCTCAAAATTTCACCTGAACACCCAAAATATTTCGTAAAAAAATGTTCACTAGTTTGAATGTTTTCAATTGCGACGGTAACGGGCCCATTTTAGAACTCACCCTTCTAATACCAGTCCAACCTGTGGTATAAAATTTACCAAATGTGAAAGCAATGCAGCCAACGCAAGCACAGGTAATGTCATTATGAAGCAAGTGTCATTCGACACTTTGGGTGCGAAATATGATTCTTGCATCTTCCCTTCCATTGCAATTTTAAACAGTTTTTATTTAATGAAATTAATTACATAATCGGGATTATTCTACTAATCACAGCGAACCGCTGTAGAGTAGCTATCAGCCACGTTAGCTACCTTTGCCAAATTTCGTATTCTGCTATTTAAAAGTTGCTATGAAAGTTGATGTGATATCGACTAATAATTTGCTGTTGCTGTCGCATTTATAATTATAGAATTTGATCTTCTAGTTTGCCA
>QYTT01088751.1:0-10635 GCA_006980735.1 Dasypogon diadema | reverse complement strand
AAGCCAATAATATCCTCCTCATTTTCTGCTCCTCTTGATTATTTCACTGCATAAAACATGTCCATTTACACCCACATT
Organism: Dasypogon diadema; assembly: GCA_006980735.1. Lineage (NCBI taxonomy): Eukaryota > Metazoa > Arthropoda > Insecta > Diptera > Asilidae > Dasypogon > Dasypogon diadema. Next base: position 10,557 of record QYTT01088751.1, on the reverse strand, counting down.
TATCATTTTTGTCAAAAATTTTAAAGTAGGGTAATTAATGAAAATTCCAACTTCGGTATTGGTTTCAAATAATAACTTATGTGGGTTAACGAATATTTTGTTTCCATTTTTTATTTGAAAGTGAAAGATATTGATGCAAAATTATTAAAGCATAAAGGTTAAGGTGTCTGTTGCACCACTTGCCTTGAGTACTAAGGTTAGCTTCTCAAATAAGTTGCCGTTTTGCGTAATCAGTTGCAGCTGTGAGTTTTTGGATTTATTTAAAAGTATTAGCATATTTCTGAGCTTGTTTGAAAATTATGTATTTGATAGTTAAACTAAACAGACATTGATCAGCTGATAGCCGAGATACCAGATATATGAAAGTAGAAAAGATGCTTTGAAGGTTATAAAAGCGAATTTGGAGCAATAATAGATGTTTACATAGCAGCATTAATGAGGAAAGAGTTAACAAATTTAAATTATTATGAAGAGATGATATGAGCTCTTATATTCCTTTAAAAACATTTGTTATCTAATTTAAAAAATTGGATATGGCCATTTACACTTAAAAGTCGACTTGCAGTTAAAGTGGACAAACAAATTTTACTAAGAGTCTTTTGGACGCTTCCGAAACTCTTAAGTTGTTGAGATGTATTATATGAATACACTGATAGAAATACTCATAGTTATAATATCAAAAGTTTAAAACTTTCTATTTAAATATTTCTAAAAATTTATTTATTTTAATTCTTTCCTGTTCGATTTAAATCGTTTTATTTAGTGCAATAAAATTTTTAAAAATACGCATAAAAATTTACAGTGTTGATAAATTTTGTTGAAATAAATAAAAAATAAGTGTTCCATTTAAATGGAAAATTTCCTCAGAAGAAAAGGAAAATATTTGTCTGAACTAAAAAATATTTTTTAATTAGAAATCTTAGTGACTTTATTTTAGAAATGTAATACGTGCACTTGAATCAACTATCTTAAATGAAATATTTTTGTTAATGTAAAATACTTGACGTTTGATTCAACCCTGTTGTTAGTTTATATCGCAAATATGCTTTCAAATACAGTTCAGTGGATCTGTGAATGTAAGAATGACATTGGTATGGACCACAGTACTGCGAAATGTGTGAATGCATGCAAAGTCGGTCATGATTGGCAAAGGGTCCCAGCGGGAAATGGAAGTATACCAACAGGCACGCGGAATGCATTTCATGGAAGGTGAGAATCCATTCCCTTTCGTAAGACAATTCATTTCTTTTTCACCATTACCTGTCCGCTGGAGGAAGCAATGTGAGATTTATAGTGTGCTTCCTCCTCCAGGATCTCGAAGTGATGAATCATGGATCTCCGGAGATGTTGATCGAAGGGTTGCTTGAGGTTTTTGCTTTATCGCAGTTTTTTACTTATACCCTATAGAGCATTTTAGTTTTGAATCAACATTTGTAACGCATAGAACCATTAATGCTAGAGCGAAAATAATTATATACGTATGCTCAGAATGTCAAAACAAAAGGTACCTTCACTACACAAAAATTTGATAGAAATGAGAACGACAGTTCAGAAAACTCCCAAACCACTCCAAATCGGGGAAGTTCCTAACTTTATGACAAAAGCTAGAACTAACTGCAGTTAATCATGATTAATGTACACCTTCCAGCAAGCTTACTTGAGACCAACTTGGAAGGAATCCATGTTTTTTCCATAATTGCCCAGCGGGAAATGGAATCATACCATCATGCAAACCAGACGCCTTCCTTGGAAGTTGTGATACATGCCTCTTTATTGGACACTTTATAGGAAATTTGTACAGGCATGTCCTAGGGAGAGAAAGCAGTTGAAGCTTTTTGTGCGGTTGCGGCCAAACTCAACTGATTATTCTGACAAACAAAATGAGAATGATCTTGAAAGGGAAAGCCCCGAACTTTATACGAAAGGAATTGCGTTGCAGCGAGATTCACACCTTCCACCAAGCTTCTTGCGGGATCAACATGGAATGAATGAAAATTTTTTGAAATTTTCCAGTTTTTTGTGCTAAAGTTTTACTGCTTCCATAGGCCTTCTCCAGGAAAGGCCTGACCACATTTCCCGCTGGGTGGATTAATGTTCACCCTCCTCCAAGCTTCTTCGAGATCAACTTGGAAACAGTTCACGCTTTTTGCACTTATTTGGTTTTTTGCCATTAAGTTTACTAGTTTCCGAGCACCTTCCTGGGGAAGGTCTGACCAAATTTCCTCCTGGGGTAGTGTTACTACCCGTCTAGATGTTTTTTATATTAATGAATTAATGAATGTAGTCTCCTTTTGCACATATGTATGGCATTTTCAAATTAAACTGAGAAAATCCCTAATTGAATTGAGAAATGTCCAAGCCCTCAGTTGGATTGGCAAAGCTTCGTTGATGTCGAGAGCACTTTATAGGCTCGCTGGATCCCATATGATGCTCTCCCCAGACTATATTTCTATGTTGTAAATTTTTTAAATGCCCTTTTCTTTCTATCAATTTTAAATTCAAAATGTTGAGGTTTTGTTGGAGTTTCCACTTGTTTTCTATGGAAATTTTACATTTTAGGATATTTTTCCTGACTTTTATCGAAATTTTATTGGAATTTTTTAGGAATAGATTACATTACTGTAAGGTTCTTGTTTGATTTATATTAGATCTTTATTCGTGTTAGTTTGACTTGTTCCTTTTAGAGTCGTTTTTATATTTAATTTTGTATTCGGTTCAGTATATTGTTTTTAGCTTTTGTATGTTTTTTCGTATCGGTAGGACTCACAGCTGTATAAATGGACTTAAAACATTGTTGATCTAACGCTGGTTGTTAATACAACTTAAACTTATTTTTATTTCCCAAATTCTGCACACTTGATACTATATTACTTTTTAGAAAAAAAAAAACAATTTTTTATGTAATTTCTTACAACAGGGTTCGGCTCTTTATCTCCTCTTTCTTTTAGATACTCCACCATAAAAACTAGATATACTTACTTTTTACCCTTTTACTGGTAATTCTACAATTTTTTCACATTTGAGACTCAGTTTGATAGCATTTTCTTATAATCCACAATAATTTGTCATACAACCCGTCTTTCTCGCCTATTATCAAAAATTATGTTATACACCTTAATAAATTATGCTTACCTTCTTCTTTCGTAAAACTCTTAGTTCCATCATCTCCTTCATCCTTCCGAAAATTCCTGCAAGGTAAGGTAGTTAGGTCACGTTCTTTAAGTGAACAACATCAGGATGCCTAAGATTATCTTATAAGGGAACTGCAATTCTACCAAGATGCATGATGAGCCACGCTTACTGCAAAGAATTTTAGATTATTTATAAATCATGGATTGGAGATGAAGCATTTATCAACGCTGTTTCTGAAGGAACGAAATGGTTTAGGTGGCTCAAAAGTGAAGACCATTAATGTAACCTGTGATGATGAATCGAACGCAAGTGACATAGGCGAGGTTTTACCCTAAGTGAGCTAAACTCGCCATATAAAGTTATCCACCATCGCTACTTTATTTTATATTATATTTTTTGAAAAAAATTTGAACCGAGTGCGAAGTTATCAAGGTACCTTTTATCAAAACTTTAAAGTGCTAAAAAGTCTCGACATTAATATTGGTGGAAAATTGCAAAATGGACTAAATAATAGTAGAAATAGCAGAACAACAATACTATGATTATAAAATCAAGAATAGATTGGTATTAGACTGGAATTGTTGAGTTCGAAAGGCGTAGATTATAAATGTAGCATTGTAAATAAAACGCTAACTATTGCCGTAAAAAGAATTGAGCTCATTTGTATCTGAACTCTGAGGCCATCTGCTTCTAATGCCCCTAGTCCAAGAAAATTCTGCTTCTATTCCTAAAGACGGTAAAAGTTATTTATTAACACCTACTCACTCCAAAGAAACGAATCTTTCATTATAATTTCTTGTGTCTGCTTTTTTTCAACTTTGTTGCGATTAAAAACGCTCTTATGTAAATTAATCAAAATAAAAAAAATGTATTGCGCAAACATTCAGCTGTGCTACAAACTTAACATTTTATTCCAATTAGGTGTGCAGGTCAACTCTTTCGGTTACAAACAACATACAATTTGCATGCCATTGTAAAATTTTGCGACCAGAACCTTGGAAGATTTCTTAATTAGTTTTTATACTGGGATGTCGGAAGCCGGAAGTAGAATTAAAACATGAAGGGAATAATTTCACACGTGCTAATAGAAATTGACTGAGAAACAGCCACATACCACGAAATACCGCCAAAAAAAAGTCGTCAGTTTACTTTCGTCATTTGCGTGTTTACCATTCGAAAGAGCAATGTAAGCAAGAATTTTGAACTTTGCTCAAATGGCTGGACAATAATACGACTTGGGGCAGAGAAGTTCTATCCGGCATATTTGCTAGGTTTCTAGAGACATCAAACAGAAAAGACTTGCACTGTTGTTACAAAGGTTGGATAATCACTTGAGAGTGACGTAATTTAAGCATCTCCAAATAAAAGGGGGATTTTCAAGAAAATCCCGATTTCATTCCGGCAAACTGCATTCCCATTCCCATCGCGATCAAGATCACGCGCCCTTCCTGGAAATATCGCAATTCATGCAAAGTGCTAATTTGCAATTTTTCTTAGAGACCCCATATTTACCAATAGTTTTCACACTTTAATTACCCCAGCCCCTTCAAGTTCAAGAAAATATGTAGAAGCTTTTAGTAATATTTAACTATAATTACAAAACTACGTATCATTGCAGCAATGAGTAGTTCGCAAGTAGTTGGAAAGGTGCAAAACGTTTATAGGCCAGGCCGGCTTGGACAAATTCATTAAAAGCACAAACGCGATGAGCGACACCGGAGCTGTTTCGTCACAATGCCTCTAGTCTAAATATTTATTAAACCGAAATCAGTGCTTATTTTAGATACGTCTGAAAACTCCTAAATTTTATGTTTTTGACAGAGCACAGCCAGTTCCGTGATCAACTCAAAATTTCTCAACATGCTGGAAACGTGCGACACTATTCTTTTATGTCGAGGTAAATCATTGATCTGAATCGACCAGTTAGAATGACGATTTTACATCAGGCATCCTCAGGTATTTGCTTGAAATCTTTCTAGAATAAAACTACTTCTCGGCTGCAAATACTTTTCATCATTGTCTTAATTTATAATTAGCAAGAAGATACTAAACTTGCTGACCCCGCTTTACTGGTTATAGGCTTAAAAATTAGGCAAAACCAATTGGACATAAATGCTTGCTAGATGAACAGTTCTGGGTAGAAACATTGAATAAGATAAAGAGATATAAAATGCATATAAGGTAATCTTCTTATGAAGGCGTTATTGAAGAAATTAATATCATCCATTAGTCCGTATCGGCGGTGACATTGAAGCTCTCTTACAAAATTTCCACACATCAAATTAGTAACATTGACACCCCAGTAAAATTCAGTGCATGACTCCAATACTAAAAAAAATTTTTGAATTTTTTTTTTGTCGCTAGTTTTGTTTGTTTTTTAATTATCGCATACATTTCACGAGCATATTGAATTTTATGTTATGCCCATCTTATCTTGTTCTTCTTGTTTTTCTTACAAGGAAAGTGAATCACGATAACCTGTGCCAAAAAATTGTTAGTTCTTCATCGTATCACGTTATTTTAACTGGTTATTCATGTTCAACTGCTCGAAGCTTGATAAAAAGTAAGAAGGTGAAGCATTAAACTCTAAAAATTTCATGATACTCAAAAAAGTGCACCTCGACCTACAGAAGAAACTCTGAAAAATGCAAAACTGTCACAACACACACAACTGTGCTAGGCATGCCATGAAATGATGAATAATAATCTCTTTTTTATTTACATGCAGTGGTGCTAAAAAAAATGCATCACTGGGTTGTGTGTTCCTCGCTCTAAGATATTTCATTGTAAAATGAATTCATTTAATAGTAAACAGAGCTTGTGAAAAATGGTTCAGTGAAATGCAGAGCGAAAATAAACAAGGTAACTATAAAAATTTCAAACTTGTTTTTGTGAACACAACTGTATAAAATTCAGTTCTTAAATGTTAAACAATATTCTTCTAAAAAGTACATAAAAAAATGGAAAATATTAAAACAATGTTACCAACAGGTCAAAACAATAGGTAGGTTATCTCTCCGTATCAAGGCATCTGGTTCCGGGTATCCCTGAGGGATCAATATTAGCCCCCTTGCTATTCTGTCTCTTTATCAATGACCTGCCGAAAGTCGTTCGCGAAGTGCGTGTCCACATGTATGCGAACGATGTAGAGCTTTACCTGTGTAGACCTTTAGGTCTTCTTGAGGACTGCATAGCACGTATTAACAATTATTTAGAAAAGGTTTCCTACTGGCCCAAATGCAAGCGGCTCCTATTAAACCCCGTCAAATTCCAATGCATTGTATTTTATGACCGTAAGGTAAACGATTTACCTTCTGTGAACTTGAACGAGATATCGCTATGGGTGCACACCAATGTTATGAACGTTAGTATTGTTTTAAACAATAACATGAAATGTTGCGACTATCTTAACTCTAGGATCGCTAAGATTTATGGTGGGTTACGTAGACTATGGCTATCAGCCATAGCCATCATGCGCAGGCAGACTCGCATAATGTTACTGAAAGCTCTTATAATAGTCGACTTTACTTTTGGAAACACAGTGTTCCCTAAATTAGATAGTGTCTGTCTCCGCAAAATAGAAGTAGCTATTAATGACTTTGTAAGGTTTGCCTACGGATTGCGTAGGTTTGACAATGTTTCTGAAATATGGTCCTGCATATTTGGTTGGTTTTATGTATCTTATCTCCGACTCCGACAAACGTGAGTATCTAATGGTGTTATTGCTGCCACTCCCTCCTATTGCAACAGGAATTTGATGATGCTGCGATTTCAGTGCATTCAATTTGCTCGTGAGAGAACATATAACTTATCTCATTATTCATCTTAGCTTTAGCTCCAGATGTAGGGTATTATAGCTTTGAGCAAACGTTTGTAAAGCATCGAAATATATATGTTACACAGAAATAAACTACATTGCCATTAATGGGAGAAGAAAAGAAATTATTTAATAGATGTCTGTCTGTCTGTCCGCGAGTTATCTCAAGAACGCCTTAACCTAGAGATTTGAAATTTTGTACACAGATACTTTATTGAAAATGAAAGACCAAGTTCGTAAATGGGTCAATTTGGATAACTTCTTCATAGGGTTGCCATATGAAACCTTCAGCTATGTCAAATAAAAAATCGATATTTTCCTTCTAAAACGATAACGAAGTAGATGGCTAAAATTCGGAATGCAAGTACTTTAGTAAAATTTAAATATCCTGACAGAAAATTAGCCAACTCAGGCAACTCCTTCAGAGGGCTGCCACATGAAAGTTTTATTTTTTAAAGCCGGAAATGTAAATTTTTTCTCAAAAGTTTTTACGCTCGTCATGAAAATATGTATATACAGGTTTTCAAGGTCACTAACTGCGAATCCAGAGTCAGATTTTTTAAATTCAAAATGGCGGATCCAATATGGTGGACAAGGTTTTCTAAACGTCAATGGAACGTTAGCAAAATGACGCATATATAGGTTTTTGGGCTGATGATTACGAATTTAACCCTAACGCTTAAGAATTCAACATGGCGGATCTATTTGGCGGTCGTAAATGTTGACTTTTTCAAGAGTTTCTCGATTATCGTGAAAATAAGTCCATAACCATCTCATTTATGGCTCAATTCGACTCAAAATAGATATAATGGAGTTTTCGGCGATGTGTGAGTTTTTGGTCTAAATTTATAAATTTGAAATGGCAACATCAATATAACGCACAAATTTCGTCATTCATGGTCTGATTCGACTTAAAAGCAAAATCTGGTGGCATTGAGGGTCATGGATTTAAAGTGTTTGGTCAAAATCACCCAGCCTAAAGCAATACAGTTCACTAATATGGAACCACCGAAAGAAAATCCTGAACTGAGCGTCAACAGTGCACAAAAAGCACAGAGTAGAGTACTTTTATCAAAGCAATCTATATATCCAATAAGGAATGAATTTTGCTTGAACTTTTGAATTTTCTACATTTTATTGCATTTAAAAATAAAAGCTATTTTAAAAGCTCTTTTTTATATATTTTATAATTATTGCTTGCCTAAATTGTAAGGATGTTCGATACCGATACGATATATCGCAGTATCTATATTTATTCTAACTAGGAGACCGCTGTGCAATTGCACAAATTGAAGGTATATGAGTGACATAACGTTTTCTATGTTCCTTCAATTTGCACCTTAAATTTCAAAGCGCGTTTTTTTCAGAGGTGTCCCCTGTAGGCCTAACCCTCGCATGCAAGGAAGCAATAAAAAGACACTTGAAAAATATTTTATCATGCAGAATAATGAAATTAAAAAAGTTCCAATAAACCCATGTATTGCATACTTATCGGTGGCAAACACCGAACTTAACACCAAGGTTACCTAAGAACGCAACCTAAAGTAATGAACACAGCCCAGAACTGATGCGGATCAGTTTTTCCATTATAAAATTTCAAGAAAAGCTCAATGAAACTCCATATAAAAAAGTGGCTGAAATACGGAACCGGGAGCTTTCTTTGTATAATTAATATATAGATAAGGACCTGCTTCCTTTCCGATACTTTGTTTCGATACATTGAATAAGTATAAATTGTCCTTAGTTCAAATCTAAAATATTATCCTATATTTGGAAGGCGAAATTTTGACGGTTTTTGACTTCACATTGTGTATTTGCACCGCTCACTTGTGTTTGTTGTGTATGGCTAACTTGGCATTATATTCGCGTCCTATTTAACTACGAAAATTTGAAGGGGAAGAACATTGAAGTACTAGAAACTGGAAGGGCGATACTATTTGCTTTACTGTGACTGCAACAAAAAGCAGTGGCAGAGTGTGTTTGTATTTTCACATCTCTTGAAATAATGAAAAGCTACCATTAAAATTGTAGACGACCCACAACACTGTGTTTCGTCACTATGGGCATTTGATTAATTTTTAAAAATGACAGAAATATGCTGGTACATGCCTACTGTTTGCTCTAGGACTTTGTCGAAAAAAGGCCTCAGGCCAAGATAGGAAGTTTGTATTAGCACACCGATTCCTTATAAATCTATTACTTCAATGGGGAAGAATCGAAAACCGAAAACACAAGTGAAGTTGGCTTCTTTGTTTCCCTCAAAAACATGGGACTGTGCTTCGAGGTTACTGAGATGACGGAGAACATCATATGTAACTGCCCGACCTTGATGAACAGACGACGCACATAGGGATATTTGACTGATTTGGGCGGCCAAAATTCAATTTGTTAAAAGTTAACATTGTTACAAAAAAAGTGTACATGGCAAAGGGGCATAACAAGGGAACAACAGCTTACCTTCCGTACCTACCTTCGCGTCCCTACCACACCGTATGGCTAGTCGGAATTTGTAGGTACACGTATCTTTTCTCGCCGTTTTCTGCGAAAGTGTTGTGTTGATTGTTAGTATTTTTTTTCCGACAATAGTTAAAGGATAGTGATGGATATTGGTGAAGCAGGTAAGTGTGTGAATAGGGATTATTAATGTTTTCGTTGAATCTGGAAGTAATTTCACTGCGGTATCGTAATTTAAAAATAAATCATATGTTGTTTGTTAAATTTTAGAAACACGGGGTGTTTTGTTATACTTCCCAGGGCTTCCCGACCAAGATGTTTATAGTAATAAAGAAGCTTAACTTCCTACTTAACAATGATGTAAGAATTTACCGCGGATCTGCGTGGTTTTTGAAGATAAGTGCTCTTAGATGATATAGTAAAAAATACAAGTTTTGCAATAATTCAATTCAATTCAACGCGAGAATCCGTCTCTTTGAAAGTCTTTTACACTTGGCGTATAAAATTCCTGTTAAAAAATGGCAACTACGGTCAGAGAATGAAAAGGCCATTGTCAAGCAAAATTAAACAGAAATTCAGCAGAATTTTAGAAATAAAATGGGGTTGATCGTTGACGTACCCAAGCCCGTTTCAAAGTACCTAATTCTGGAATGTATATATTATTATTGAACTTAGACCCGCTCCTGCCCGGTATGAGACTAATACCAAGGAAAAAAACACATCCATTCATAAAGGAAACAATAGAAATGCTCTTGCCTGTAAAATCACCCCTGGACCTGAACACGGAGAATTTTAGTGATGAAGAGTCTTCGGAAGATATTGAACTATTTACTGATGAAGAATTATGTCAATCGTTATCCTCCGAATAATAATTTTTCTTAATGTTTTTAAGTAAATTTTTAAGTTTTTTAAGTATATCTACATTTCGTATAAACAAATATAAAACGAGCGCAATTTTAAACACGTCAACCCGTGGCCGTGCCCTACAGCGAATTGAATTACATTCCGGATGCTTCCTTTCAAGGATCTCATACCGCACTCACACACCATTAAGAGGATCTTTTAGGAAGGACAAAGGAAAATAAAACGCATTCGCACCTTTTACTCCCTAATTGCCGGCGACGTAATTCTTACCCTAATCAACCACACATTTT
>QYTT01088747.1:14900-39180 GCA_006980735.1 Dasypogon diadema | reverse complement strand
GTTCTGTTGATGATACTAAAGTAGTTGACTTTCAGCAGCTTTGAAGATTGCAAAAATGATGATGAGGTTCGATGAAATTTTTAACGAATTCACTTTTTCCACTGCATTTTAATTTCCTGCTTTTTGATTTGGCTGAGATCAAGGATTTTATTTTTTTATTTTTGTAATTACTGAACTTTATTCTGTTGATGGAGAGTTGATAACTTTTAGGATAATGAATAAATTTCTGGTCGAATTCTGGCGTTAATGCCATCTTAAAAATAATGATATTCGTAATCTTAAATTAAATAATATTAATTCATTTAAATCGCTAGCGGATAAGTATTAGACTCTTACCCAACACATATTTATTTACAAATTCAGATTTCAGAACTATTCTTCTGTTGATCTGTTTGGAGAAATCCAATCACAAAACAAGTTGCAGTCTGCCACTATAATAATATAATGTAATATCGGCTTAAGCTGGAAAATGCATCAAATAGCTGACAAGTAATCCCTCCTTTTAGCGAATGAGGACAGTGTTTGCGGCGACTCAGTGTCTCTTGCTCCAGAAAGTAGTGATCGCCCTTATCTGGACTCCAAAAAGTTCTCGGTAGGAGTATCCGTTTCCAACATATGAATGATTCATTAGATGATCGTGAGTAACATATACACCCTGATAAAAGACTAAATATTAAGAGCTTTTTTTAGGCTGTGAAGAATTTCGGACATCACAATCCAGGGAAGATCTTCCAGGCGTCCATAAAATTTATCTTAAGTATCGTTTTATATTAAGTATTGAATATATTTCCTGAGAAAATCTATGTAAAAATTTTTGTTGGGGGGAAAAGAAGCGGAATCATGAAGGTTCAATTGATTGAATTCAATTTTAGATTAGTAGTTAGTCGATTGGATGTTCAATATTGAATTCAATTGCAGATTGATGGTTATTCGATTGAAAGTTCAATTGATTGAATTCAATTTGAGATTGACGGTCAGTCGAATGAAGGTTCAGTCGATTGAATTCAATTATAGATTGATGGTTAGTCGATTGAAGATTCAATGGGTTGAATCCAATTTCAGATTGATGGTTAATCGATTGAAGGTTCAATCGTGTTGCTCGTCCTTGGCTGGTAGGAGGCCAATTCCCCAAAGTGTAGTGAGGTGCTTGGGACGTATCGACCCCTGGTATCTACCCACGTTATCTACAACTGGTAGCCGTGAGGCTTGTTTAACTTTGCGGTAACGGCCGTCTTGCTACAATCATGCCGTGCCTAGTAAAGGGGCGTCAGGCGCCTAATATTCCCGACGTCGGCACCGAATATATTTCGAATACACAAAAGCGACGAGAAGTAGAAACAAAAAAAAAGCAGGGAATCCGTACCTGTCATCTTTAGTATCGCCCATGGACCAGCTAGCAGAAGGAAAATGTCAATAAGTGTCGCTAATTTAAATCAATCAACAAGTGATAGACTTGTTAGCTTCAAAGATAGGGTTCTCAGTATAAATTACCTAGTTAATAGATAGAGGAAGATTCTAGAAATTATACAACGGGAACAAGGTAAAAAAAAAAGAGAAAGAAAAGTGGGCGGAGTATCATATCTTTATAGAATTATATAATCTTTATTACAAAGTACCCAAAAACTTCAATAAAATATCACAGGTGTTACCTAACCTATTATGGTTTCTTATAATTTCTTTAATCTATTTTGTAAGACACAATTACTCCTACAAATAAGAATGTAAGTAAGAAGATTTCATAAACCTATGTTTAACTCACTCATAAATACCAGCCTCAAGTATTCTATAATTGTTTCGCAGGATGATGGAATGGGAAAATTCAATCAAGAATCCTTTTCAAATTCAACCGCTGAACGTGAAGAAATTCCCTGATTGTGGTTGCATCCTGAGTACCTCTCAATATCTATAGTACTCGAAAATTTCCACCAAATTGATCACTTACTAGAATGATGCAGGAGCCTTATCTGAAGTGAAAGGGTGAAAAGAAAACGCTCAAAGCAATACTCTTGCCGCTATCAAAAAATAAATGTGATGATATATGCTCAGGGCGCCACTTCTGGTTGTTTCCGATTCTTGAGATTCTCTCGAAGCTATCGGATTTTTTTTTTCATATTAAGAACGTTCCACAGGAAAAAAAATCAAATTAAAATCCTGCTGCGTCAATTTGCGCTCTTTAATGGATGACGCCGAAATGATGAACACAACCACTGTTAGTGAGCTCTTCTCTACATGAAACTCAGTGGGGTGTTTCAAATATGGCCAACTCGTTTGCATATGCAAAAAGACCTACACTCCATTAGGGGACGATTACGCGAATTTTTTTTTTATGGATGCAAGATGGCGCTTCTTTGTCTTTCTTCTTCTTACGTGTCTGCATCTCAATGGATTTTCATTTCTACTGTTTTAATTAAAAATTTACGCTTGACGGACCCGGTTAGACAATAAGGAAAAGTGCGAACCGTTTGCATATTTCCATATGAAAGGTGTCCACAGAAAGCCGACGCGGATAACAAAGCTTATTTACATAATTTTTGATAATCTTTTAGAAAACGAGTTAACTTCAAGCTCTGTTCAATGGAAAATTTAATTGTTTGGAAAAATTGACCGAATTGTTAGATGAGTTAAAATGAGATTTGCATTTCCAATTCATCGTCATTAACGTTTTTTAAATAACGTTGTCGTTATTTTTACGCTTAAGTTATTCATAGCTTCATATTAAGATACTTTCCCTGACACGGAATGATGTTACACCCTTTCACAGCATCCGATACAAACTAGAGAATTTTATGATCTTTTCAACGGAATTAATTGGGCTGTAAATCGGTTGAGTTTTAACTGGTATCAAGTGTAAAAACATGGTTTCAAGAAAATCATGTTTAAAGTTTAGGAACGAATTTCCTTTACTATAAAAATAAAATTTTTTATTCTCGGGGAATTCCCCTGCATCGGAAGAAGTTATTCTTCTTGATTTTCTTCGAAGCAACGACGAGTTCTAACTTCCCGAGACTATATCTAGTTAAAACACGATATAGGAGAGTAATTTTAAAAGGGTCTGCCGTTTCCACCACCGCATTGCTTCACGAGAGGCTATCTAATGCTTACGCACCTTCCTATATAAAGCTCCATAGCTTTTGTAATATTTTGAGTTTAAGAAAACGGCTTTAGGGCATCATTGCAATGGATCATAAAGTACATTTGGTTTCAGAGTATAAAATGCATGTTAAATTATTAAAAGAGTTGAAAAATGAAGCCTCGGAGTGTGATAGGAATTTTATTCGGATGAGTTCCATTGATTTCGACTATTTGTTGCTTCTAGTGGAGTCATATATTAAAACAAGAAAAAAAAAACTATAATTAGATTCAAACCAATGATATAATACCACTTTATGTGGGAAGGAAAGAAAAGTCTGGTGCAAGTAGGAAATTGTTCGTGGCAGGCACGTATCTAGAAATTTTGCTTGGAAGAAATGCAAAAAAAAGTACAACATATTTTAGATATCTTCATTACTAAAGAACTTTGGCATAATAACAGGAAAAAAGAATTTTTATCAATAAATAAGAAAATAAAAAAGGTTTCATGTGGCAACCCTCTAAAAAGAGTTGCCATTTTCCAGATTGATTTTCAATTTTAATGAGAAATCTGTGTATGAAATTTCAAGTCTTTAGCCTAATGCGTTCTTGAGTTATCACGTGGATGGACACCTATAAAACTTTCCTTTTTGTTCCGCATCAATTTCTCTTTTTTTACAGGGTGTCCCAGTTACAGTGACCACTCCAGCGTCTAGTGATACGTCTCCATAAGAAAAACAAAAAATTGTATGGGCAATCCTAAAAGTTTTGGAAATATCGACACTTGAAGGTTTTTAGTCGTTTTTTTTATAATGAAGGTCGTATAGCTTATACTAAACGTGATATGTGTTCCAGTCTACAGCCATATCGTAGAGAATTCTGGTGGCTTTTAAATGAGTGCCTACTCCTCTTCGTTTAGGAGCTACGAATTTTCGAAGTAAAAATTTTGGATTTTTAAGCACTTTTCCACATAAATACGCAAATTTTTCAGAAAAAGCTATAATTAACATGCATTTTTCTTAAATAATTTGGAATCCCCATAAGTTTTCCTTTAATTTGATATGGAACATGTATTCTCCTAACTACTTTCATTTTCGAGATGACCCGTCCCGAAGCCGATCCTATTCTGCGGCCCCTTCTCTGAACAATATTAAAATTAAAATTTTCCGGAAGAATAAAAAGAGATAGAATTAATGTGGTATAAAAAGCAAAGTAAGTAATTGTAACTCTGTGCAGTCGGTTGGGTAAATTGAAACGAACTCAAAATTTCTTCAAACTAGATAAGACATCATATTAAGAACGTTGGCGTCCATTTTTACGAGGCTCAGCTTTTTGAAAGCACACCAACACAGAATTGGCCGCTAAATAGATATTGACTGTAGAGGCTACGGGAAGCAGGTAGAAACCATAATGCATTCTTAGTGACACTGCTTCTTTGATGAATTGCATGAAGCAAGCGAAAGGGTTTTATCAGGTTAATCGGTTGGCTGAACCACTGACAGCTCTCATTCTCATTGCCGATTTTTCATTTCGGATAGATAGAGGCTTGCCAATGGCCGGCGTTCGAGGGACTGTCTTGGTCCTGCCTATTTAAGAAAAAAAAATATTCACCTTTTCCGAGAACTTAGCAACAATCTCATTTATCTACGAACCCAAATAACCATCGGTGTCCAGATCAGAGTTAATAGCAAGTAGAGATTGCTGATCATCACCCAACTGATCCCTCTTTTGGTTAATGCTAGTTTTGTTATTTTTGGAAGGATGCTGTCATTGATTTGTTGATTTTGTGCCTATATTTCAAATGTGCTGATTACCCAGCGCTCCAATGGAAATCTTATCATTGGCTTGGCGTAATGGCTTTGAAGGATTTTCCTCCATTAGTACAGTAACCCTTAATGGAGAAAGAGCATTATGAATTCTTATGTATATCTTTTATGGTGACAACAGATTAATGAACTAACTAATTAATAGTTAGTTTTTCTTTATGGTGCGTATTTGGCTTACCTCGTTTAGACAGATTTAGATAAAGTCCCCTATCCCCAATGTTATATATGTCATTAAAATTGTTTCTAAAGTTTCTAACAGTTTTTCTTTTATTTACAAAATACAAGATCTTAAAAAAAATTGTCCTGAATGTTTTCTAAATATTCACATTTCCATAAAGTTAAGAGCTATCTATTAAAACATTTTTTAATGGTTTCCCATGTGCTCTGCATAATACTCCTCCTTTGCATTAAGACATGAACTCGAATTTTAATTATTTTGCAATTAATTTTTAATACAATTCAAAAGCAGAAAAATGAATACCTACAAGCCATTATCATTTTAAAAAGCAACCGCAAGAGGCTCCCCATTAGAAAAATTACGGGATAATCGCGCTCAGAATTATTCATCAAGCATAAGAAATCACGGATCATTACGTGCATATGTAGGGGAAGCAAATGCATAAAACCGTTAAAAATAATTACGAATGCAATTTAGAATTGCAAGCAACGACCTCGAGAGCCTGATGGATGGTTTGTGAGTGGGGGCGGGGGGGCATCCTTTATATCTGCAAGGAGATGTTTCCATTTCTGGTTCTCATAGATAACAGCGGGATTGCCGGGATGAGAAGACCAACAAAAACGATTTTTTTTGCATATCTGTAATAATGAGGGATGGCGGTCCGATTTTGGGTGGTGGGGGATGTTAGAGAAAATAATCGAATCACCCATCAGGCTCGTTAAGCTAACGAGCAAGAAAAAGCCTTCCCTGTTTTTTTTTTTATCTCGGGGCTCCCCAAGCAAGGATCACTTAACAACTTTTCAACTCGTTTGCATTAAGAGGAGAAGTCATAGTCATCCTTTATTGCAAGGAAAGCTGTGGTACTTGCCGTTGCCCTGGCTTCAAGAAAGCGATTATCTTTCCATTACAACGGCGAGAATCCGACTTGCCTAGCAAGGATACAGATCTATGGCGGCATGCATAAATCCACCTCACCACAGAAATTACGTACGTAACCAGGACACCCCACCACCGAGTGATTTGTAATTTCGTTTCTCTTAATGGCGGTCTGATTTCCATTTTTTCGCCACTTCACTTTTTTCTGCTGTTTGCTGCATTTACCTCGCTTACTTCGCGCCCATCCATCTTTCTCGGCAAACATAAATGCGAATATCACATCCTTGGTCATATGTGTGGGGACGCAAGAGGTTACGCGTTAGGATGACTGTAAAAAGAGGGAAAATGGATGAGAACAAAAGCAGCTCGGATCCTTTTGTCGTGACATATTCGTCATAATTTTCTCCTTCTCACCGTTTTTCGTCTTTTATTCGCAATCATAACAGCGGAAAAAATTATCACCTTTCATGTCCCTTTCTTGTGTGCGCATCCATCAATCCTGACTTCTCATTCTCGTCACCTGAAGTGTTAACGCAACAACTTCCCAGGATATTTGAATGGGATTTCGCATGCCCCTCCCACTTCTATTATTTTTTATTTCCCTCTTGGCTATCCCACTTCAGAGACCCAAAATTCTTTTCCTATGGTGCTTTCGTTTCCTCTCAGACACTGATGATAGTAGCCCTCTTTTATTTGCCTTCTTCTTCAGCAGAACAGCGCACGGCAGGCAATGAGGTGCTCCTATATTATCCTTCCCAGCGTTTGTGAAGATTTTTTCGTCCTTTTCATTCGTTCTTACTGGATGGCTATTAGTGTGTTGGGGGTGCCAGAGTTTTGTTTTCTTTTCCTTTTTTTTGGTGTGATTTTTCATTTTCGCTTGTGTTTCGTTCATTTTGCATGACAAATCAGCTCCAAGAGTAAATTATGATGGGATAAGTCATAAGAAAGTGGGTGCCAGAGAGTGGTGTTATAACTAGTGGAAAAATGTTGCGAAATGGGATCATTATCAGAAAATGGAAAAATTTTCTGTTCGCCTACTGATTAGAGGGTGGCTGAAGGATAATGTGGGTGGCTTTTGCCCTGGGCATTACAAAAGAAAAAAAAAGAAATCTATAGGGGTTGAGTGTTATCCTGATTGAAATTTGTTGTACTTGCTCCAGTTTAGAAATAACAGGGTTTATACCACAATGGTATTAATGTTTTCTTCTTCTTGAGTTGATTATTACTGATTTGCCAATATATGATTATCTGGATATGGAAATATTGTAAACTAAAGACGTACTTTTTATTTATTATAAAACTTCACAGCATATGATGTTAATTTTTGGAATTTTTACTGATATAGTAGTGAGGCTTCAGTCTGATATCTATATAAAAAGAAAAGTGTTCAACGAAGTACATCTATTATCTGGTAATATATAACTAACTGGTTAAAAGTTTCCCAAATATGTTCACAACAATATCGTACATTTCGTAGTCAATACCTGAGAGTCTAACTTTAAAAAAAAAAAAACAGCGCACCTAGTTTCAGCCAATGGCGCAAGCGCAGAAACAAGAACGAGGTATTTATATTTTGCATAAAATATACAACAGATTACAAAAAGAAGTAAAAAAATATAATAGTTAATAATTGACTAATTAGAAATGGTAATTTGCGGAAGAGCCTGCCCGGTCACTTGTATCCGTCCGCAGAACAGTAGAAAAAATGTCGATTTCAGTTCTGTACATTGGTAGGATTGGTAGACACTTACATTTGGATGGATTTAAATATGACATAGATCATCAATAATCATCATTAATTCGGTACATACAGTCTTCCACTAATAGTATAGGTCTACTGAGATAGATATGAACTATCTCGGCATAGGTGTACCGACGTGGTATTAATTACATTTTTTAAGTCATTAATGAATAAGCTGAACAATAAAGGACCAAGAATTGATTGTTGAGGGACTCCCATATTTAGAAGCCTTGTAATAAATTGCGAATTCACTAATTTCACTATTTCGCTACGATTTGACAAGATACTGACTGATTAAAGTTATTGCTAAGTTTGTAAACTTGGAGTGATTGATAGAGCCTTGAAGCTATGAGCCTAAACACAATCAGTTATCTGTGCATACATTAGTTTTCCAACCCCTTGGTAAAAACGTTCAGTCGGCTAATAGGTTGGAGATCACTGGGCTGAGGAGGTACCTTTTTTCGGGAATCAAAATAACAAGTGCTTGTTTACATAGAATTGCGTAAATTATAGATATGCAACAATGGGTGAGTGATAGGTATATAGAGCAATTCTCTTAATAAAATTAGCCATCAGGTTTAGCAGCACTTGATTTGACCGAAAAAAGATCATTTAGGATATACAAATCATCAATACATCGGATAGAAAATCCTTTAGAAGATATTTGGGAAATATTGCAGACATCATCAACTGTATCCTTAGTGTGTTATTGCCGGCAAAGTGGTTCTTAAGAATATCAGAATCAAAATCGATTTGCGTGTTATCCCGGCCATACACAGCTAAATTACGTATATTTTCCCATAGTTTTTTTGAAGACAAGTTTGTATCTGCAGACTAATTATGAAAACTTTTAGAAATTCGAAGCAAAGATGTAACTCTGTTTCGGATCATTTTCTATCTACTAAACGTCTCTCGCGAGTTTTCCTATAACGTCCTACAAATATTTATTGGCGTAACTAGGATTATTTTTTAGGGAGGCCTAAAATTTCATAAGACCGAAACACTAAAATTCCAAATTATTTTAGTCGAAAGACAAACGCCGAACTACAAAAGACCAGATTATGTTCAAAAATTAATCCCACAAAGTAAAGAATACTCTCGAAAATTTCAATGGGAACATAAAGAAATTTCGAGACAGAAAATTTCGAACTGAAAAAAGAGAAAAGTAACGATATTTCGCAACACAAAATCTTGAACAATCAAAAATCATACTTTCTCGGAAGTGAAAATTACGACGAACAAAATTTCTAAATCCAAAATTTCGAGTTTGATGTTTGAAAACTTCGAACGCTAATGATGTTAAATTTCGAAAAATCGAAATCCAAAAATAATAGCTTATTTAAATTTTTAAATTTAGCGAATTTTTATTGTAAAGAAATGGTTTTTCAAAAATCCTAATTTTGGATTACGCTTAATTAATACAAAATTCCTCTGGTGTCTGAGCCCTATCCTCAGCATTACAGTTCACTGTCCACAAGTGATTTTCTCTTTTTTCTTTATTTTATTATCATTAATATCGCCAATAATTGTAATAATTTGTGATTTACATTTACGAGACTTTCTATTTTCACAATACCACCGATAATAATTTTTCTTCAATTTTTCTTTCCTTCTGCTCGATTACACAAATTCCAAAATGTGTTTAGCTGCTGTTTACTTAATGCATCACACGAAATCGATGATAATTAAGAGGTTCAAATTTTGGACCGGTTACAGAGAATATTTTACTTGAATAATAATAATAATGGCACTACAGTATTAATAATGACAGTTTAAATATTTAATTTGGGACTAGTAGGAGACAGTATGGTATCCAATAAGTTTTCAAACTCTAATAATCTGCCTTAAAGTCACTACTGTGAAAATAAAAGATCAAATGTACTGTGCTACAATACGATAAATAATACACGCGTGATTTTCGGAATCGAGATTTTAGGTTTCTATATATATAGTTTTAGATTTTTTGAATTTTTTTCGGTATGTTGAGTTGTCGGGACTGCAATTTGTTTTTTTTTTAGAGATTTGAGTTTCGTAATTTTGGGAATCGAGACGAATAAATTTTTTTTTTTGTAACAAATGTAAGTTAGATACAGACATTGCTACCTTTTTTACATTTCAAATTATTGGAAATAATTATATCCAATTTTTATATAATGTGCAAATACCTATAAAACTTTAGTTCCCTAACTTAGCGCATATTAATTTGTATCCGCTAGTCTAAATTGGTAAATAACACGAGAAGTTCCTATATCTTGGGAGAGTAATTTATGACTGTATCAAACTAGTTGGCTGATGCCTGAAATCAGCCGCTAAGACGCAAAATCCTCTCATATTCTTTTCCCAAAATTTTTACAGAATTAAGAAAAATCCCCTATCAACCAAAATCGCGTGACTATTTAACTATTCATCATGTTCGGAAAATTTATCAATATCCTTCGGTGTTTTTGTTTCGTTATAGACTGAATATTCCAAAACTTTGCTACACTATTAGTTTCTTTTTCAAATTTGTCGAAATTTTGTCGCAATTGTGATTAGTTCTTTTGTCCATTGTAAAACAATTTGCAAACTTTTTTCAATTCGCATGAGGAACTCTGTACAATAGGACCCCGTATAACGCGGTACATGTATAACGCGATTTTGTATATGCAACTCGGTTTTGGATAACACGATTATGCTATTCTATATATATAAGGATTTTTTTTAATTTTCTGTTATAACGCGGTTTCGCATAACGCATAACTTTACTTCGCTTGTATCATTCGGTTTTTGCGCAATAAGATGAGGTTTGATGAGCACTGTTTTTTCGACTGATAATTATATCTTATAGATATATCTATAGATAACCACCTTGTCATAGAGAACTTCTTGATTGTACATTTAATGGATATAATAAGATTTCGTTAAGTGCTCGTCAACATGGCAGGCTTTCACTGAAAAACACAGAAAGTCATAAATTTCTAAAGTTCCGTCTTCCTTTTTAACCGAATTATTTAAAACTAAATTTAAATAAACTGGGTGCGACTGGTTTACCCACACTGCTTTTGAAAGTAATTGTAAAAAGAACTGCCAATTCAAATTTTTTGCAAATCTTATCAGGTGTTCATTATGCAATTATGCGTTGAATAAAATTGGTCCAGAGTCGATATAATTTTTTGTTCTTGAGATATTCGAGAGGAAAATGAGTTCACGAAATTATGAACGAACGTCCGAACTTATGTACACACGCACACACAGACATCTCTCTAAAAACAAAGGTTTCGGATTGTAGGTACCTCGAAACGTGGAGATATGTGAAAATTTTCAATTTGAAAAATTAATAACTTCCAAATGGAAAGTTATTTATGGGCTGAGCAATGGATCCAACCAGCAGTAGAAATTCGATTCTTGATTCTTGCCTCCAAACCGCTATATTTTTCAGCCATATTTGCAGGCTTATCATATCCTTGCTTCCCCAATTTCCAATTTTATTTTGAAAATTTTCTAAAGTAGTGAGGACGACATTTTCAAGATGAGTTTTATTCAGTCAGTGCTATGAATCTAACGAAGGACTCTTTTATTTCTAGTATTATTTTATCTGGATTTTTCTTTATGTTTTTATACCGTACAATAACATTTGGGGGATCTTTTTTGAAAATATTTTGGGTAGTATCAATTATAAGGGAAAAGAAAGGAACTTCATTGATATTTTCCGTGAATTTCTCTAAAATGGTTTTAACCAGATGTGTAATTATTTCATTTTGAATATTTGGGCTCAAGTATTTGTGAGAATTATGCATACGGCTGCACACCGAAGAGAAAACACTTTTGCTATCGACTAATTGTATTTATTTGGTCGGTGTTCTTGCTTTTTCCTGGAAATAAGAAAATGGTTGAAAATACAAAGCCTGATATGTGAAAAGACCGTAAAGACCACATAGCAGTTATTCTATTTTAAACGACATAATCTATAAGACGGGACTGAATAATAGGATTGAGAGAATCAAATAGAAAAAACTTTTAATATAATTTTGTACACAATGCTGAAATTCTTGAAAATTTGAATTACCAAGCCTTCGGAGGCCCTCCGTACGGCAGGGTCTGCGAGGGCCTTACGTACACCACTGTACCAGGACAATTTTTAGGCCATTCTTCTTTGGAAAGATTTTCAAAGTTTTTCCGGAAGAAATGTTATAATTCTGAACATTCCTTTCTAGAGCATTCCACAAATTCTCTATTATAAAAAACTGTTTTGCAATAATTATTACTACAATACATTGACTACGAAATTCACATTTTCATTGTATTGTAAGAAGGTACCACGCTATTCTTCAATAAAGATCACGGAAGACTGTGAATTTTATCTGGGCAACTATTGTTATTATGCATCACCCTTATCTCTTGAGCATTGTCAAAAAGGTCTCTTTATACTAAATATCTTTAAGAGAATCTGACACTTTTCTTCGAAGTTTCTGCACTTGGTTTTGATACTACTTTTTCAAGTTAATAAAAATAAATTTCCTATCTAATCGTTCATTTGTGCTACATTGGATGCTGATATCTCCAATCTTCAT
This sequence comes from Dasypogon diadema, assembly GCA_006980735.1. Lineage (NCBI taxonomy): Eukaryota > Metazoa > Arthropoda > Insecta > Diptera > Asilidae > Dasypogon > Dasypogon diadema. The sequence continues at coordinate 26,940 of QYTT01088747.1, read as the reverse complement.
AACATCAATGCCGGGTTACCACAAGGTTTCGTACTATTTTTCTAATTTTTGCTATACATTTACCATCTCTTATCCCCTAATTTCAATTCTACTCACATTTTCACAGATGATTTTGCGAACTCATTAGATTCAGTCGGTGACTCTGACGGAAATCCCAAGAGGAATAGTCTAGTACGACGTATTGGATCACCTGATGACGACATTATAAAAATGATTGCCTAGGGTGGACTGAATCGTGTCGAGCCTAAAGTATTTCAAAACCCAAACCTGCGTGTGTATTTTCAGTTAGTCTAACAACATTTTAAAAATAGGTATTTAGCGCTTTTAATTGGACAAAAAATATTTTTTCAATCGTAAAAAATGCAAAAGATACCTAACTTTTCTACAGAGATGCCCCATCTATTTGGGCAGGGATCCAATTAAGAACTTCATCAAGAGAAGAAGTTATACAAGCAGAGTTCGCATCAATACATTCATTTGAGTCATTTATTTTCTGTTTCCTCGACCTCCCGAGTTCTGCTTTAAAAAGTATATTTCGCGAAATTAGAACCAAAAAAAGGAGCAACAATAGAGAGCAATAGGGGTGTTTGAAAACACACTACTGCCTTCTGTTTTTGATTGAGTGTGAGAATACCATCAAAAGACGGAATGTAAATAATGAACTTTTTAGAACTCTAGTAAGACTTGCCTTAATCTGTATCCAGAATGACTAATCAATAGACACTGAAAATATCCTGGAGATAACCGACGGGAACCATAAAGTTTGAAAATCCCGTACAAGGTAATTTAAAAACATGTAGACTTTAGGGAGGCGTAGTCCTAGAGTTGACTAAGGTCCTGCGACGATCGCTAGAGCCAGTGATGACGATAGATTTAATCTCTATGTTCCTGGATATCATTCCTCGGATATGTCCCACAATATAGTTTAAAATTGTTGTATTCATGGGTTTTTTAAGGCTTAGACGGAGAGAAAATTTTTGGGGAAGAGGATATTGAGAAATTTTAACCTGACAAATGTTGCAAATAAGCACAATTTTTGGTATTGACATTTTTACGCAGTGGCTTCGCAACTGCCTCAACTACTGTTACCCAGATAATCACTGCTCTCTTTACAGAAGTCGATCCCACACCAACAGAGGAGAAAATCTATAGAGGTTCACCTTAGCCCACTTGATCACCGACGACTATTTGGAGGACTCCTCCATAGATGCTGTGATATTATTGATCTTTGAGTTCTAGGCTATATTCTAACTCCATGGAGAGTTAGGTTTTAATACTATAAACCGTTGATATTGTCAATGTAATTAGACTCGCCACAAACAATATAAACAAGGGAGTAAAATTTACTTTAGCTGCCTAATACAACTGACAGATTTGTTTTCTTGAGGTAGAAAATTTAAAAGCAATAGACTAATACAATGGAATGTTTAAATCGAGAGCGAAACGAACCAGCGAACCAGTATCTTAATTTAGATACTTTTTATTTCTTGATTTTTCTCAAAACTCATTAATTCAAAATTCTAAGAAAAATTGGAGAATAAATCAACTTCGCCCTCAACAAAATTCTAAGGGCATTTTCCAGAAAGAACCAAGAAAAAAAATTGTAATATTAAGTAAATCATTCATTTGCATTCTTGGAAATTTCCTTTTACGGAAATTACAAAATATCCACTTGAAATATCTACCGTCGTCTTGGGTCCATTATAAAAGATTCTTTTAAGATTTAACTAGAACCACTGAGTACTTCTCCTTCTTTTCTTCACAAAAGAGCAAAAAATTGCTTACCATTCATCCCGGTCCCGGTAAGATTCAGCCAAAGGTGCTCTTGCTGTACAAAGCTTCAACTTTCAACCTTACAACAGCAACAACAACATAACCCGGTTCTTCTTATAGAACGCCCCAAAGCTATCCAACCTAAAGACGGTATACAATAACAAATCATCATCAGCAGAAGTTGCTTGGGTTTGCAAAATTGTGGTAACTGGAATTCCTGGCGGAAATGTAAATTATTTGAATTTTTTCTGCTTGAGGTTGGACAACCAGCAGCAAATGAAAGGAGATAAGGCCAGGTCCGTCCGTAAGGACGTCGAAATTAATTCCTGATTGAAAAAAAGAATAATTTTCAGTTTTTACCTGAGCTAGAAGGTTCTGCCCGGAGGATCTTGTTATGCTGAATAGAAATTGATGAATCTGTTTATTTCCCGGGAGACTTACCTTCAACTCCTTTCAGGATGCTCATTGCTTTCACGGAAGTCCTTTCATTAGAGATGACAAATTTTGAAATATTTTGATGGAAGAAAGACTTTTGCAAAATTTTCGCTTATGAAGATATTTCAAGCGGTGACTATGCACGGGTGAAATGAGTGCCCGGGCACTGAAAGAAATTTAATTTTGAGTTGTTGCTGATTAAGCAAAACGAAGTCGAAGCCATTATTCAAACGGACAGATTCAACGATTCATTATAGATCTCATATGTTTGGCAACTGAGACTGAAGTTTAGAACTCTTTGATAGCCATCTGGAGCAGCCCAGATGTCAATTTCAGATGAAACTCTTTTAAACTCTAAATCACCGTGCAAGAGGCACTTCTCATGGATCCTGGACAAACATCGACATACAGAAAAGTTCTCCACCAGTAATGGACGAAAGAGGAAAATGTCTATTTTCCATTTTTTTTCCTTCCCCGAAATGGGAATAAGTCTGCTATCGACCATCGAAAAGTTATTGAAGACAGCTGAATGGAATGAAGTGAGTGGAGTTGATTTAATTCGTTTTCCTCTTTCAATGCCTGGCTCTAGCACTGTGAGGCAAAGAGAACTCTGTGATTTATCGGTGTCTCCTCCTCTGGTAATACAGAAAGGATAACACTGATTCAATTACGGTAAATTGAGTTTAACTGAACTCAGAACTTGAGAATGGGAAGGACTTAAAGAAAATGTTGATAGCTAGCAGAGGGGCCGATTTCCCGGAACTGAAGTCAAGAAAATTGATGGAGCTCTGTGATCCCATCGAATGTATTTGGACAAAGTAGAAGAGGTGGCGTGGTTTTGAAGTATTTTAAGAATTTCTTTGGTTTTGTAGTGGCAGCAGGAGTTAATGGACAATTTATTGTGTAAGTAAAGTTAAGGAGGTGGATTGAAGGAATGAAAGATTCATCTTCTTTTAAAAAGAGATGCCAAATTGAATTTGATTTCTTATTTCATTTAATTCAAAGGAGAACCTTCTAATGCGAAATTTTGAAATTACAATGTAGAGATGAGTCTCTACTTTTTATGATTTATAGAACCCGTAATAATTGTATTACGTGTTACGTTTGTATAATTCTATGTTGTGAAAGCAAACAGTCATGGAGAGGAGAAAATAGTTGGGTGAAAGAGTAAAGCTTTGTGGCACTACATAATTGATATCAAAAGAATCAAAAAACAGATGGACAAAAAGCTTCAATCAACTTTATCAAAATACTGCCGTAAGTAATTTCTGTTTTTGTATATTGTTAATTGGCACGGGCAATGTATTTGTTTAGATGATTCAGTGGTAAGAGCACTCGACCGGTAATCGAAACGTGGTCTTTGGTTTCGTTCCAGTTCAAATGCTAAGAGTTGTTGTTTTATTCAAAGCTGGGCAATACTTAAGTAAAAAAGTACTTTCTTACTGCTTAAGTACATTTTCATTACTGAAGATTTGTAATTAAATACTTTTAAAATCCCCTACTTAGTATTTGGAATATAAGTACTTGCTTCTATTTAGTTGCACTTAAGACTAACCCGGCTATTACACTTAGCTAGAAATACTAGCTTTACCACGAGCACTAGGCACTAGCCAACTTAATGGTTAATTGCACTAGCAAGCTAATACTTGTCGGCTAGTTTTGAAGCAACTACTAGCCAGCATGTATGTGCAATTTTTTTGTCACCAAATGACGGGAAAGAAGTTTTTCGGACAGACTTGTTCAAGCTAATATAATTTCACAGATCAATAGAAATTTTTCCAAAAATAGATTTATCCAACACTTCATCTTTTTTCTTTTTTTTCTCCATTTCCTCAATAAGTTTTGTTGCATTTACTAAAAAAATACCACCTGCAGCACGAAGTTTGTAATCCATCTTGATTTGACAGATGAACTTGTTAGCTAGCTGATTGATTAGCCGCCGGATTAACTTCGTACTTAAGTACTAAGCTTTTTATTTAAGATTTCTGAGTCTATAAAATATCTACATATAACTGTACGAGTTTTTCGATTCCCTGCAACATGTAACATATGATGGACCTCATACTCACGTGAGCCATTCCAATGTAAGCCTTATCTTCTTTCTAGTACTTTTCGAATTTTATTACAGGATCATTCTTGGAGCTCACCAAATTTTTATTTATCTTTCGTCGATATACACCGTTTTCCAGTCATATATCGGACTCAATTTTAAAGAGGGCATCATATGATTCCCTATTACGAATTAGTAATATAAGTGGTTTTTACATTAAAATTACTTGAAATTTTCTCAACACCAAAACAAGGATTGTGAAAAAGTGCTCAGTACTTATAACCAAGTACTTTTTATACACGCAGTACTTGTACTTATGCTAAAGTATTCAAATCTTCGGTACTTGTACTTGTAGTTAAGTACTTTTTCTTTGGTTCTTGCCCAACTTTGGTTTTAATACTAATTTAAACCTTTGAATTTCTAAAAAATTGAAATTATTCCAAAGTTATTAAAATGTTTTGTGTTAAGGATATTAAATAAATAAATAAGGGGGCCTTAGTGGTCCTAGAAAAACATAAATCACGGTACTAATTAGTATATAAACAAACTTTTGTGGCATTAAAGTTGATATCACTTTTGGGGATATGAATACCTTTTTAAAGTGTTGTTGTTTTTCCGACCAGATAATGGTTTCATTTTCTCATCTTCATACACAAACATTATTTATTGTTTTTATGTCGAAAAGTTTTCTCGGAAATTTGAGTTAGGATTTTAAGGAAACTCACTTTTCTTTTATAAGAGAACTAAATAATTTTACATGTCATTTGCTTCCAAGACTTTTTTAAATCGAAAACACAAACCTTCTGTATAAAATACATATGTATACATACTTGATCCCTTACTTTGTAAATTACTTTTAATTCACCACATAACAAACTACCTTGAATGAGGATGTCTATCCCATATATGAGTTAGTCTTCAAAAGTAACATTCACATACAGTGTACAAAATATAGGTATGTATGTATATAAACAGGATAAATCAAACTGAAGCTTATATAACTAGTTTTTTTCACTCAATGCTAGAAATGCTGATATCATCTTGCAGGTAAACCTCTCAAACTAACAATGAATAGAATTTCGGGGACGTAAACATTTCATGAATGTGAAATGTGTCAGTGGAGTGTCAAAATTATCAGGACCTAGACCTCAAGATCGTCTCTTCAAAATTTTTAATTGTTAAAAGATTTCACGAACACTTCTGTTGCTTTATATTTTCGTTTTAGGGGTTGTATAAATGGTGAGCAGATGAAACTTTTCCTAACAAAAGGCGCAGTAAGTAGTTTGTGTCGTTTATTCACAGCTCTAATGATAAGATCAATAAAGATACTCATTGAATTTTATGATATAAGAAATTATTCAAATTATATCTCGTCATAAGCAAATCAGATCATTTTTATCTCTTCTTAAACCATTTTTCCACTTCTGTACACATAAATTCAACAGAAAATGTATTTTTAAATTTACACGTGCAGACTTGCAAGAGCAATTTCCTCCGATAGTGTTTGTATTGTGCTCTCAAATATTTTCAATTTTTGCTTTTTTTAAAGGAAATCGGAAGTCACCAGAAGTTAAGCTATGAACGTGTCACAACCATCACCAGTCGATTGCATTTAGGAAAGTTCGACATTCCTCTTAACTGAAAATTTTCCTCCTTGAGTCCTCCTTCATCGTTTTGATGCAATTTTATGGAAAATCATATTTTTCATCGTTATAAGTATTCAGATGCATTTGATGCAGTTGACACGAGTTCTATTAACCTGTTTGACTCGATAAATGGATAAATGCATAGGTGAAAAAAGTGTACATGGATAAAGGAATTTTGTAGCAGTTAAAGTCACAAAAAATGGTAGTAAATTATGTGGTTCAAGTATACTGTTTAAAAACAAGTTTATATTACGATGATATTAGATTGCGATACGATTAGAACATGAGGAAATGGGGTAGAATATACCCTAAGATAGGTTATGCTTGTCGCAAGGATCAATTTCTAGGTTTACTCTGCTGTAGCCATAATAAAATAAGGATAAGGTTTTCTTTCTTCGAGCTAGAATTAATAGGTAGGAATCAACATAACAATAAAACCAATAAAAAATTTTTCTTGCGACATATTTGTGCATACCTGTGTATATTAACAATGGGATTTTTTTAATCAACACAAATTTTGGCAATTTGTGTTGCAGTCGATGCAAATAAATAAGGCAGTTTTGTCTTTGACACACTTATACCAATTTCTTACATATTATGTATTGACTTCATTCGTCTTCAATATATCCCAGTAGGAAATCTAACCATTAATGGTACTGAATAATTTCACCGAAGAAAAATAGAAGTCGCCAGCATCAATTACTTGGTCATGCAAATGGTAAGGTAACACTGAATGTTGATGACGGAGTAATGCTTCTCAAAACAATGTCACAAAATAGAAAATACATTTGCTGGGGATCTAAAAGAATGGAGTGCAATTTTCAACCCATCTGGGAGAAGTTTTGATACTCTACATCAAGTTTTAAGAAAACGTAGTTTGAATATCCCGACCTTTTCAAAGACTGCCTTAAAACTATCTAAAGAAATAATAATTAGGATAGGAGGGCAAGGTACATATGTTGTTGTTTGTATTACAATATCACACCAAAAAAATACCCCTACAAATTTATAATATTTCCCTCGCTATGCATTCAAATTTTCTCACTTAAACAGTGATGAAAGTATCCATTCTCAAGTAAAGCCAAAAGTAACTTTTACCTATGGCATTACCAGTCTTTTAATGAATTCATTGATTACATTTTATGGTTCCAATCATGCATTACTCATGGGCCACTGGAAACACCTATGACTTCGTAATCTAATAGGTCCTTTCAAATGCCATCGCCATTGTAATAGTCATCGATGAAGTAATCTATAAAACACCACAGGGATTCATTACAGCATCGATGCAGTAATGAGTAAATTCCCCACTGGAAGATTTCCTACTGGGAAAATGAACATATTTCCTACAGGGATAAAACGCCACAAACAATACAAAAGCATTCATTTTCTTCGGTGTCTGCATCGGTTTTAAAATCCATTTTATAAGTTTTTATATTTTCATGACCTTTCTTTTTCATTTCTTTTGCATTTTTATCATTATTTTCGCTTCTATATTTTACCTGCGCCTGTTTATGGACACAACACAGTCTATACTCCTATACGGAGCCGAAATATGGGGCGATCAAACGAAGATAGAGATACATAGGAAGCATCTAGCCTCTGTGAAAAGATGAAGCGCCCTTAGGGTGTCCAATACGTATCGCACAATTTAAAAATCAGCAATGCCTTTCATCGCGAGAGCAATACCAATTACGATTGCGATTTTATAACTGGCTTTAAACCAAAGTTGGTTCACACATGTACAAAATTTTTAAGCTTTTTGTTCTAAAATTCTTTACTATAGAAAAAGCCCGTTACAGCTAAGACTAAACCCTTTAGAACTCATCTATTCCTACAACCCTTCCGTGAATTTTAATTACTCCACCGTAATCGCAAGCATTAACCCTTTGCATCGCGGTTTTAATTACTGCTGAGATTTTTGCTGCCTTCTTCGATTTCTCCACACCCTCCACTCATCAGTCACACTGAAATTCGTAAATAATTTGCCTGGCTCAGATTCACGCATGATTTACAGAAGCCATCAATGATGATGGATTCTTTTTGAGTGCGATAATTGCATCCATTTGTGGTTCTTCAGATTTGATAAATGAGTGGTTTACGTCCTTCGACCCGTTCCAGCACGGTGATGTCCTGGCACATCTAGCAAAAAGGCGGAATTCTGGCAGGGAACCATTGCATGATTTTTTTTTCTCTCCAATTTCCGAGATGTCATAACAATAATTCTGGATTGCGGCAGGCAGGCATATGTGGGCCTGAATGTGTTACACGTTTCCATCGAGGGCTGAAAGGAGGCAAATTAAGTTTTTGATTTGACATCAAATGACGCGATGATGATGGATTTTCCTCCCCGTAACGAAATTTGTTTTTTAAGTAGAAAATTTTCAATGTGACACAAATTATAATTCCAATCGAAGTAGTGGGGTTGCACCCGTCAAAGGTCTATGGATTCCGCCTAGGGCGACCGAGGAACACATGTGGTGTCGCCAACATTTTTGAGAGGGATGGGTAATATCCAGGCAGGGAAAGATGAAATTTTCGTATTCTCTGTCACGTCGTGCATTGGTTCGTTAGGCACAAGGGTAAATTGTCACAGTAATCACGTAATCAAATAATTTTGCTATTTAAATGTAAAACAGGATCTGCCTGCTGCTGGTGCTGAATGAGAAGAAATCGAAGAGGGTTCTAGGGGTGGAAGCCATTTTGGGTATTTCTTTTGTTGTTATCCCCCAATTAGGACGCGTAGAGTGTTTGCTTTTGGGTCTTCAAGTAAAGTTAGATAACGCCATTACTAGAAGTGCAGAGGGTAAATAATCTTGGCTACGGCGATAGGTACCCAAATCAGACTCATTAAATGATTTCTTATTTCTAGTGTTTGGTGTGTAGCTGCCGCCATTTAATTTTAACCGTTAGCACTTCTTATTAGGACCTTTTCATATTAAAATTAAATTTTAAAGCAAATAACAGAATATTGCATTTGAAAATTAAACGGTGGCCTTTATGAAATGGAAAATTAAGGAACCAACGGGTGGCATTTGAAAATATTTGTCTTGAGTCGATTTTTCCAACTTATACTTTAAGGACAATACCTAAAGTAAAATTTCGAACTAATTTAGACTAGTGTTGAGTAAGTTTGGAGTTAAATTATAATACTTTTCACTAATTACCTTTGACTATTTTAAATCTGCCCTGCTCTTAGTTGTTTAGAAAACAATTTGAGGCTTAGAAGTCTACCACTGCCCTCCGAACATCTTGAAAATTTTGGAATTCTTTTCTATTAAGGAAGTTTTGCACTGCCAGGAACAAGTGATAATCCGATGGGGCCACATTAGGTGAGTAAGAAAGGTGGGGTAAAAGGAGGTAGATATAATTGCAGTTTAATCCATTTATCATTGACGACGAGGCTTTATGATTTTTTGGTCCAAATTTAGAATTTTGTTGTTTACTCTCCCATTCAACTCAGAATTAGTAGATAGAGATTTTCGAATCGCCGAATACGGACGCATATCGCTTAATTACTGAACACCCTTTATAATAAAAAGGAATTTCATTCCAACATATCCTTATGAAAAATATTCATTCTGTTTTGTTGTGATACAGATGTTTTCTTTAATATTAATATCAGAGTTGAAAGCTAGCCACGCTAAATTTGAATATTTTCATTTTTCAACCCTTGTATGACAGTATTTGCCACATGAAAACTGGGGTAATCTTTCTCCAATGGTTAGGCTCCATTGCTTCCGTAAACTGATGTTTCTACTTTAGTAGCAATTTTCTGGATTGAAGGAAAAGAATTTCATGCTAGTCTAATAATTCTTACTCTTACGTTTATTGTAGTTGCTCTATGTTCTCGAGTTTCAGCGCATTTATCGGGGGTTGTTTTAAAGAAATTTTTCACCACACGCAAACATCTTCTTATTTTTAAAGCAATCTGTTTATTGGTAAAACATTTTCGTTTTTAGAACTTTGATTTTCCAATTTCAGCAGTGAGTATTTTACGGATTTTCACTTGTTTAAAAAAGAAACCAGAAATTTGCAATACAAAATATAAATGTAATTAGTAATTAGTAATCAGTATTAGTAATAAGTATCAGTGAACTCAATTGAGTGACCCGTTTTTTTATAGCCGACATAATCGGCTACTCTTAGACTGCATATTGCAGTTAAATTTTATCAGCCATGGGAAAATTTCATTACATTAAAATGTAATTGGAATTTATAGGAAAAATAGTTGATTTGTAGTTTGAACAATATGCAATATATTTAAGTGAACTCAATCAAATGTCGCAGAGTATTTGTACTGAGCAAGAAAAAGGTGAGGTTATTTTCCTTCAAGGCATGTCGTATATTTTTCTTCGGAATAAATTGCAAAGTTCTTATTACTTTTCCTATATTTACATAAAAATAAAAAGGAGCTTCCCTTTAATTAATTTTATATACGAATACACAAACTAATTTAGGTATTCGGGAAGTAAGTTATACTCTAAAAGCTGCTCGTTCTCAAAAAACTTCCTTGAAGTCACCAAATTTTCAAAATACATTATGTAGACATATCCGTAATTAATTTAAATTAATTTTTTTGTATATTTTAATCAACTATATGTTACCCTTAATTTTGTAAAACATTTTTCCAGATAACAGCTAATGCTCAATACTAATGTTGCACCGCTTGGTTATTTCAACTGCCCACAATACCTCAGTATTACCACTAATAGAATTTTAATTGTTTACATCCGACTCGTACCGCTTATTCAAGCCAAAGAAGCACAAGCTTTTTATACGAATCTTAATAGGAACACCTTTAGAATTCAAAAGATAGAGAAAAACATATACGACGTCTCATTTACTTGAAATTTGGCTGTAAAAGTTCTGAAATCAATTTCTTTTCTCACCCTTGTATGTACTTTTATTTCTTAATACGTTGAGAGCTGTCCTGGTCACCGGTGACCGGCATTTAAAAGCTCTCTCACAACAAAGGCATTTTAACACGTAATTCTCTCACGAAAGCTTTTATATTAATTGTGACAGTCAACGCGTTAACAAATGTTTTAACTGAACTTACGATTATACTGTAGATTTCGAACCACTAAATAGATACTGCATCAAGTGATTTCTAGTGGTTTTTCTGTTGTCAGCGAAAGAGCGCGAATTCGTCTTTGAAATATTCTGTTGTTATCCTAAAAGTTATATGTGGTTCTCATTCTCATATTTATTTTGATTGTGGAAATATAGATCAGGAACGAACTATAGATAAAGACAGCCAAAAGGATTTATGCATTTCTCGGACAGGACAGGGAAACTTCTTCAGCTCATTAAACTAGATCTGATGATGCTAATAGAAATATATTTTGGTCATTGTACTTTAAGATATCACATCAAAAAGTAGGCAATGTTGAGAATAAACCTTGTCGCAGGATACTTTGGCTGCTCCTGCAAAATGGTATTCCGTGAAAGACAACAAACTTTTGAAAGGGTATTTATGTCGTCAGAATGTCTCAAACCGACCTTAAACTTTTCTCCAAGTTGTCTAAACTGTGCAACTAATAACAATTTTTAAATGGAAATTAGTTAGTTTAAACTGTTTTGGTAATACTTATGTAAACTTGCAAAATACTAGCCAGGCGAACCTATCTTCATGCCTCCGTACGTATGAATACGAACGTCTGCCACCCGCTCCATACCATGATGATAGGCTGCCTCGATCAAAAAAGACGGGACAGTTTTAATCTTATAGCAGGTAGGATTTCCCTGCTAGCCTACTTGTCGAACAGTAAGCACTGAGTTCTAAAAAATTGACTGACAGGACTGTTCAAGTCTACACTTATTAATCTTATTATGAAATGCTATGGTTTATGAAATAAACCACATTATTTTACTCTCTCTGTTAATTTTGCAAGATTAAATGGGAAAAAGGGGCACTTTCATATTCCAATAGTCATCAGCAAATCATAGTAGCAAAGAAAAAATGTATAAATAAAGAAATAAACAGAACCTCTCAAGATAATTTTGATGAAAAGAAAATGAGAGTGACATCTGTAAGGTAAATATTTTGACAAATGCCTAATATCCAAACAAAGAAGATGTCAGCCTCCTGCTGCTTGGACGTATTATCCACTTTAGTTGTATCTACAGAACG
>QYTT01088747.1:0-10358 GCA_006980735.1 Dasypogon diadema | reverse complement strand
CATTATAATTCTTTGTTGCCTTACTTTTTGCATTACCATTTCACTGATGCTAACCACGTTTATTATTATTCCATAAATGGCTCGATTTCCTACTGTGATATACATGTGCTGTTGATTGAAAAAATTCAGCAATTATGCTTCTTATTGATGAATTGCTTCGAAGCATAAAAATATGCGTAGTTAAGTATATAAGGATCCCAGTCAGACTTTGAAATGTTATTTCATTGACAGTTTCTGCGTTATTATTTAACTGAAGCCACCCTTGCCTTTATTATTTTTCTACATCAATCTCATCGACAGTAAATTAATATTTTTTCGAGATTAACTGAAAATTCTGTATTCATATTCACATTATGTATTATGTTTTTTTCTTATGAGAATTTCAATTACTTAAAATTAAAGCAGTGGACCTCAGGTGTAAGTGTTATGTGCATTCCATAAAAGTAATCTTTCCAAGGGAAATTTTTATATTTTGTCTATAAGGATAAATTTATATTTCAATAACATATTCGAAAATTTGTTTCATCATTCTTATATTTAAGAAGTTTTGAAAAACTCCAAGCTATAAGAGCACTTCTGCACCAATTCCATTTGGTGGTATTTTTTTTCTTTACTTCTTAATTGACTGTCCAATAAATTTGAACCAATAATATGAAAAACTAATCACTCGAAAACACCTTGCTCCCAATTACTTCATCCAACTAGAGTTTTCTTCAAAATAGCATCACCTATGTTAATAAGTGATGGCACACTAGCAATTAAGCCGTAGCTGGTGCCTATAACAAGGAGCTGCACAAAACGAGACGTCATTCGGCTTGTTGAAGTTCGCTCATCATCGAACACTTGAAACGCACAAGGACTGCAAGTCACCCACTAATTGGAAGGAATTTATTGAAAAATTGCAGAAAATTCAAATTCAAAAAAAAAGAAAAACCTAATGGCAAGATTGCAGCGGAAAACCATCAAGTGGATTACTCAAATGCGGCACCTGCTATGCCTGCAGGATCGTTTAGAATGCATCATCGATGCCGTTCATCAGCAATTAAAAGTTCTTTGCAGGGATACTCCAATCCCTTTGGGGTGTCAGACACAGCACAAAAAAGGATGAAACTCCAGAACGGCTGGGAGGCCTCTCTTCAAAGTGATTGTTAATTGGAAAACACCAATTCATTAATTTTCATATCGGCACATTGATCCCCGTCTAAAGATTTAATTTTGCTGCGACTGCTGGTAGACATCCAACCGAATCCTTTGATGTATAATTGGTGATGCGTAACTCATGGTTTTAAGAATTTAAGAATGGAATTGGATATTGATACCACTACACAGGGATGACTATGCGCCAGCTCTCCATGGTAGATCTACTTAAACCGGCTCAAGAGCTGACTTGTGGACGTCTTTACGCCCGTGGCTTGCCCACCTTGTTATATCATAATCAAAAATAATTGTTCATAAGGACTTAACAGCTTCAGAATTCACTCATTTAGGGAAACCTCCTCTCATTTACATAATTTCAACGGGAGAAGAAGGAAAATCTCCAAGCGAAAGAGGTGTCAAGAAAGGATTTCGTTAATGTGCCTTAAACCACTAAGGAATTATAATCAGGATGCGGGTGGGAAGCGAAATAAATTAAAAGCTTAGCGAGGTTTTTCTAAAATGCAAAGAAATTGCATACATATGCAAATTAAGGGGTGGCAGAGTTTAAAATTAAGGACCTTTGAGAATTTTCTGTATGCAGATAGGATGGAGATTGCACTCGAACTAACGCATGTCACTCTTTTCATATGCCATAGAATTTTATTTTTCATTTTTTTCTCGGATAATTGTTATGGTTATGAGGATCAAGTAAATTTCATAATTGTGTTTTAACAACGACAAGACGAAAAAGGATTTGATGCGAGAAAAATCTTTTGTTATATTAAAATGGGAAATACTCAAAGTTCAAGATATAAGAGCATTCCCTTTCTGTGCTATAAATGAAGAAATACAACATAAAAAAAGTATCTTTGTAACTAGTCTGTTTTTTTATGTGTATAACTTATTCTTCCATTCGCATTCAACGATTCTCGTGCCCTTGTTCTTTTGATTTCTCTAAGATCTTCGGCAGTGGTGTTAATCACCTTCGGCTTCTTGCTTAAGTTATGTTCCTATCTGGAGTTTTGTTTCTCTACTATTCAAGTAGTATATATATTCCTTGCCAATAGGTGGCACCAAAGTGAAGTCAATAATCTAGTTTTCTTCCCATCTCCCGCAGTGTGCCATAGGATCTATACTAAGGCCACTTTTGTTTAGTATTTTTATTACGAATGATACCAAGATTAATAGGTACGCCGATGATTCTCCAGTTTACCTTGACAGACCTGTTGAACTAAAACTGCTTTGCCCGTATGAACAGTGGTCTTAGTAATATAAACCAGTGGGCAGTAAGCCATCAGTTACAACTAAATCCTTGTGCAAAATCTATAGAAGTCTTCGCCAACTTTGGTTGTTAGACAAATTTTTAAACAGATATATGCGTCCGAAGTTTGCCAAGCACTAGCTGACTGACTAAAACTGACATTTCTAAGCTTTTATACCGATAAATAAGACGCAGCCTTCAATGATTGTATTTGATTTAGTTTTAGTTTCCGTAGATATGATCATGTGTCGAGGTTTAGGTACCACACTAGAGAAATTTTCAGTTCTGTCAAACTAATAGAAATCAGAATTTAATCATTCCACAGTTCCATAGAATAAGTTAAGAGGATTTTTATTGTATTCAGGTCATAAACTTTTGCAATAATTTGTCAGGAACTGTTAAAAGCTCGGGTTCCTTTGCCACGCTCAGGAGAATACTGAAGCTTCATTTTTGCATTGAATAGGGTTTTGGATAATCCCCACACGTGGATAAGGTAGACAGCAATTTCGACTGTTTACTTTTTTTAAATTATTTTAATATTTAATATTTTTATTTTTTGTATTTTTTTTTCTTTCCTTTAATTTTTTGACTTCCTTTAAATTTAGTTTTAATGTATATTGTTTATTTTTCTAACTGCAAGTAAGTTTTTAATTTTGGGTCTGTTATTATATCTCTGATTTTAGGATTGATTTTTTTTATTGTTCTCTATTATTAGATATTATTATTTTTTGTCTATGCTATGTTTCCTTCTCGTCCGCTTTTAATTTATGAAATGCTTCTTATTTGTTTTTAAATCCCTAATTAGTTACTAATTCACTTTCTATTTCTTAAAAGTATGTAGAGAAGACTTTAATATCTTAATATCTGCGAGGAAATTTTACTAATAAGAATATTGTACCTGTGAATCTTCTGTGAAGATGCTAAGAAAATACATATTCGCAAGGAACTGTAGTTCCACTTGTGACATTCTTTACAGTAAAAATAACTTCGCACATTAAATAGAGAAACTGAACTGAATAATAATAATAAACATTAGTTGAAAATGCAATTCCCAAAAAAACGAAGAGATGAAAGAAAGAACGATTGCCTCGATTACATTTGTACTTGATTTTCCAGCTATAAACGCAAGAAGTGGTCTATCAAAAATCATTACAGGTCTTATAGTTTCTTAATTAAAATTTCATTAAAATTTTATCTTTTTCCCATTCAATATTTATAAAAATCTATGACTGACAAAAGACCTCAAATAATTTGCGTTCTTTTCGTTAACAGGTTCGCTGTCTCGCTCCCAACCCCTTTACATATATGAGGAGCTTTTAAGCTCTCTTTTGCTAAATTATTAATTTCATATACGAAATTATTGATTTCATACGATTAGACCCAAAGGATGAAAGGATGTAAACAGCTTCACTCCTCTGGTTCTTGGTATCGTTTCGTGTTGGGATTGGTGTATTTCGTGCAATTTGTTAAACACGCTGCAACATGCTAACCTGGACATAGTAACCTTTACATCCCTCAATTTTTTGGTTCAACTTTAAATTGAAAGACTCAAGTATAAAACTTGGAATAAAGCTATTGCACTTGGGCTATAGAGTTCAATCAGTCTAAAACTTTGGGATTTCTCTAATGCCCAACCGAGCTACCACGGAACTAACTTCAACCTGATCCCAAAGTAAAAAACTGGTATCACTACATTAGTTCCCGCAAGAGTTATCCTGTTTTAATAGGATGTGTCCAACATTATAAAATATTGATTAGGAGCATTGCATAGCTTTTGATTTCATTCCAATCTTTATATCTTTAGTAATGCCTTGCAATTACATCAAGCTATTCTTCATTATATTGGAGTGTAATTTTCGTTCTTCTATTTTTAGTATTATTCAATTTCTAGAGCTCTTGAAATTCAAAAAAAAACTTCAAAGGAAATTGCCCCACAATCCAATCTGAATCATTATACCATGATGAGCATTGGAGCCTTGGTTGCAATGGCGTCAAATAAGAACAGCTTCCACTTCAGGCAAACGCAATTATTTTAATTTTCCTGTATGAGCGTGAGCTCATTTCGTCGGGAAGAGTCCAAGGATCCAATGCTTTTTAAGTTGAACATACTTCACTAAGTTGGAACTCCAGCATTTTCAAATTGGGAACTGCAAGTGGCGGCCTCATTTCACACCCTCTCTCATCTAAGGTAGGACTTCGCGCTTTTTACCTCATTTCTCACATTTCTGACTTTTCCTGCCAGGGAATAAGTGGGATGGGCTGAAATTTTTTTTTTTCTGTAAATTTTAATTTCATTTGAAAGTATTCAGTCAGTTTTCTCTGGTATCCTGATGGAAGGAAGGAGGCCTTAGTGGGCGGTGAGATTGGTAAGAAAAGTGAGTGCGACGGCGTATCCGTTGAAATAAGTACGACTTCATTTACCTTTGAAAATTTTCATAGGAAAAATGATGATGATGATGATGATGACGATGATGATGATGAGGGTGGCACTCATTCGAGTCATACGTTTGGCGGGGTGGGAGGGTGTTAGTTAGACTTCTTCCTCATTTTTATTATTTTTCCCACTTTATGGTGCATATGCATTTTAATTATGCCTCGTTCTCAGATATGTGCGCGAACATATGCCTGTGCAGTAGTGTGTGGATAAGGCGAGAATAAAATAATTACGACTTACGTTTTTAATGTTCAAATATATGCAAATTGCAGGCCTCACATAATGGACGGATGGAAGCTAGCGGAAGATGAAGAACCTTCGAAATGAATTCAAGAAATGTGAAGGAAAAGCTAGCTGAAAGCCTCGGGAGGTGTTTCGGATGAGACTCCATTTCCTTTAGTTTTATTTTTATTTCTTTCATTTGGAATGCTTGGATGCCTCTGAAAATTAGAGGATTAAAACAACATGGCGGACCAACTGAGAGATTGTATTTTGTATAGTGGAAATGCGTCTCTAATTTTCTTCCGGTGTGTAATGGACACCCAAGTTTATAATTGCAAGATGTCTGCATCATACTTAATGCCTACACAGTGTTCATTTGAGATGTTGCACATAAGATACGTGTAGCATTTTATCTTAAGTATGTTGAATGGAACTTAAGCTATAGTTTGAATAATTTTTTATGGTTACTGCTTCTCAGAAATATGCATTAGACATAAACATGAATTCCCCGAAATATATCTCTTAATTTTGTTCGTTAAAGTATTCCGATTTCAATATTAGATTGTGGGTATGGAAGTACAAAGCGGTAAAGCACGATCTTGCTAATATCATATAAAAACCGCATCTTACAAAAACAGCTGGTGTTCAGTTAGAAGAGAACGCCATCGATATGTTTGGTTTTAGGGGACAAATTTGAGTGATGAAATTGGGAAAAAAGGACCTTTCAGTGGTAGTAGCAGGACGAGCCAAGTGATACACAGTGTGGTCCAAGTATTCGTTGCCTAAGGTAGAAAGAGAGGAATATTCTCTCTTTATTTCAACACATGTTTCACATTTTTTAATAAGTGCCTTAATACCATTAAAATAGTAGTCCGCCCTATTTGATTATACAAATTTACCTGATTACTTTTCTTTTGTATTAACTATAAAAATTTTTCCAACTTTAGTGCAAGATGTATGCCAGAAAGATTGTTATCTTATGTACATCTCAGTGAAAATAAACTGAATTGAATTGTCTTCAAAATGTTGCCTAAACGCCTCATGGAACTTCGTCGGAGTTAAATTTTCTTAGCCGCAAATTTGATTTTAGTTTGGCAATCACGACCATTTTTGAACGCATTATACCCGTGTTTTTGAGAGAGTAGACTGCCCAAAGGTTTTCTGTAAGATTTTCAACGATTCAGTGTAAGAAATTTCGTTAAAAACAAAAAATTTCAAACAAACTCTTTGCTGAACAAATGCGACAAAGTAAAAAGTCTTGATTGATATAAACAGGCGTCAAATACACACTAATAATCGGATAACCTTCAAAATTGACACAAATGTCACTAAAAGCTGTACCAACTTGAGAAAAAAAAAATTCACCACATTTCTTTGGAGAGTTATTTTTAAAATTGAGACTTCCCGATGCTTTTTGATCATAGCGTATATTGTCTTATTCGTTTAGTTTCGAAGGAGGCTTTCATCGGCGCATCTGGGGATGGCATACACCTCCACCTGGAATATGCTTGCAAACATCCCTAGGCTCTGCTATGATGTATCTTAACTATGGACGTGACACCATTAATTCCTGCTCCAACTACCTCTTCGATTTTAGAGTGTGATTTTATGATAGCATGATAATAAGCAATTAAACAAAAGTAGAAGAAAGCGCAAATCTCTGCGACACATCGGAGTTAATTCTATGGGGTTAGATAGTTAATTCTACGGGGATAACACTACCCAGTAAAGGTACACATCCAAACAATTAAGTTATTCACTAGACTGCAACAAACTTTGAATGCCGATTATTCTTATTTAATTGTTTCGTCCACGATATCTCTTTCCTTTTTTATTATTTTTTTTTACATACGCCACAATTAAGATAATTTTCCAGTCAATTTTGCATTCCCGATTACAATAAAACTTTGAACAATGGAAGGAAGGCGAGCATATAATGAGTTGGTAAACCGAGTAAGTGAAATTTTACTCTGGGCGTCGTTCGTTATATGAGAAGAAGAAAGCTTTTTTTTCATCTATAGAGGAGTGTTGCTCTAATTATCGTGTTGAACAAAACATATCTACCCTTTCACCTTTTAATAAGAGGAGTCTTTTTCAAACCGCAAATTTGTTGACATATGGGCCATAGTCATCCTACCGCAATTGCCAGCCCCCTTTTCAGCAAGTTGGGGGAAAACCAGACAGGGATAAAACCTCCTGTCCTGAACTATCTCATAATTGAAAAATGCAAAACCCATCTACCTTATAAAATGTACTAAAACCAGAGAATATACCTACGAAAGATGGTTACCCTTCACTCACTTATTGTTTTTGGTTGCAATATAGGGAGCTCTTTACAGGATACATTTTTACACGGTGGAGCTGATATGATGAAGTTGATGACATGATGGCGATGATGGTACTCTCGTTCTGAGTGAAAAATACTTCATTAAAAATCATCTATTCAGGATTTTTGCATCAAGTTCTTGAGTGCAATCTGTATTCATTTTCTTTGCCCTCTGAGTGGTATATACTGATATATCATCCCCTGTTTATTGGAAAGAAAGTCAGCAAACAAAAAGCGTGCATTTATAATGTTTTCTAAAGATTCAAAGTACATATGAAATCCACTTAGAGAGACTCCAGCTCCTGGCGAATGCACGCACGACTGTTTGTGCAGAATTCAAGATGTTTTTGAGAACTTGAAAATTCGAAAACAGATGGAAAAATTGCATCAGTTTAAGAGCAAGGATCAAAGGATATCATTGGGTGTTGCTGTTTTAAACAATTTTCTTTTGATCTGTACGCTCATTTTACTAAAATGACGATCCGTCAATAAAAGGGTAATGTGTAGACATATAAGAATATCTCAGACTAAGCTAAAAAGGGCTGCATGCAGCTAAAGTCTCCTTTGATGTTTTGCTGTTAAATAAAAAAATTGTTGAAAAGACTTAAATGCTCTTTCTGCCTCTTGTTTATATAAGTTCATAGGCAAACACTGTTTGAGTAAACTCACGCCCGCCGCCCCTACTTTGAATGTATGCAAAACGAGCAGGAAAAGCACAAGATTTCAATTTTATCATTAACAAAGAGAACATATGAAATTTTCATGCCTTTTCACCAGTCTTATATTGCTGATGCACAGTACCCCTTTGTTTTATGCATTCTTTCGAGTTTAACAGATGTAACTATTCTACCAGGATAATAGAAATTTTCTGTCTAGAAATTAGAAAATGTTCTGTCTTCTACCTCCATTCAAGATTTGTGGTCATCACAAAGCTAATGCTCCTAGTGATTTCCACCTAATAAACTTCTTCTGTTTTTCTAACCGTGTCCTTTGCAGGAATCGATCCTACACCAACAGAGGAGAAAATCTGCAGGCGTACACCGCAATCCGCTCGGCCACCAGCGTGGGTCAATAAAATATAAATTCTACTCAAGTGTCTTTCAATTTTATTATTCTTATTATATTCGTCGTCCCCGTAAAGACACGTTCTCTTGAATGGACAGTGTCTAGTAAAAAAGTCAGTAGTAGTCTGGATTTCTAGCCTGTTGAGTGCAAGGAGGAGCTTTGTCTTTCTATCGGAAGCAGACAATAAACCTGGTCATCTGTCTTAGGTCTGGATGATTATTCCAGTAACCTTCCATGGCTCTTTATTTCGCCAACTACTGAGATTTTGAATAGTCGTAGAGAGTTTCGAAGTCGATGGTTCTTTGTAGGCCGATGATTTTTTTCTCATCAAAAACCTTAATGGATTCAGTTATTTGAGTGGCATTCAGGCAGTTCCGAAGA
Source organism: Dasypogon diadema (assembly GCA_006980735.1). Lineage (NCBI taxonomy): Eukaryota > Metazoa > Arthropoda > Insecta > Diptera > Asilidae > Dasypogon > Dasypogon diadema. The sequence goes on along the minus strand of QYTT01088747.1, from coordinate 1,532 downwards.
AGTTTTATCTTACAATTAAATGTGCAATGTCTTTAGCTCTACGACTCGTATACGGGTGCTCTATAGAGTGGATCTCTACTTGGAAGATTGTCAGGATAGTATTGAGAGATTTTTTAATTCGAAAGTCATGTCACTAGAATGTCAGGCCTGTCGATCACATACATTTTCAAAGGCAAGTCAAAGTGGTATTTTGTTGGCATAATATCAAAACCTTTAAGAATTGTTAGGTATCCTGAAGTTAAGCTTGGCGTTAGAAGGTTTATCCTTTGCAGTCTATGGGGACTTAGTGCATCCTCTAACTTTATTTGGAGACGTAATATTAGGAAGTCCATTAGTGTCTGTAAGACCGCTGCAGAATGGGTGTATCTTGCGCCCGTTACCCTTAGCCAGGTAAGTCTTTCAATGTTTGTGAAGGTGATTGCGTTGTCCTTTTTTGTATAGAACATATAAGTGTAGCATAGGTGGCCACCCACGGCGGTGGTCGGGCTGGCTGAGGCGGACGTATATATACTGTGGCTCAATTACAACATTTGTCAGGTTAAAATTTCCCAATCTCTCTTTCCCTAATTTCTTTTCACCTAAGCTGTGCTGTGTCACATGGTTGTCCCCTAATCTTAGGCAATACCCTAGACGCCCTATCTTGGGCGTCCACAAAGCCGCTGGAGCGGCCAATATTTAGAAAATGTAACTTCGCCCTGTGAAAGAGTAAGGAACAATTCAAATGTTGGTGCCATTATCCAAAGGTCTTAGATCTCACAGGCGAAGATCTGCAATTTTTAGAGCGATAGACACATAGAACACCTTCTACCCTAAATTCTCCGATCTTCTATTAATGTTAATATCTTCTGAACGGCTGAAGATATCGAAGTGATTTTTTCGAAAAAAGTAACATTTTGCCCGACGAGGGATAAAATGTTGAATTTTTGATTTTAATCTTAAGAAGTTAGATATTAAAGCGTATATAGTTCCTCACAACTACTGATGGACTACTAGGCATCGTTTGAAAGTTAAGGGCATGTGCTTTTCAACAAGCCCCATATCATTCTAATTTTAAAGAGAGAGGAGGAGGATGCCGCACAAAGATTGGTCAGAACACCGCATAGAATCGATTGGCATACATTGGAACACACCTTTCCATATATATATCTGTATACTAGACAAATGTATATCTGTTCTAGACAAATGTTTTGGATAAATGAATTTGTTAAAATCCACTTCGGAAATGCAAAATATTTGTCAAAAATATAAAGTACTCTTGTTTTCCTCCTCCGAAAAGAACAATTTTTTTCACAACATCACAATAAAGATACATACGAAAACAGGAACATTTTACTTACAGTATTTTACCCCTCAGTGCACAATACTACTAAAAGGCTGATTTTGTTTTTACTATCTTAGTATCTTAAAATTCAAGAATTCTTAAGAATAGCACTCATGTTACTTATTTCCACAAGGAAAATAATAATAATATTTTTATTTAAAACAGAAACATTGCATTAGAGTGTTAAATTCTTTTCTGGGCAGGTATCAAT